>JAUJPO010090003.1:0-23978 GCA_032270745.1 Tiaropsis multicirrata | reverse complement strand
AGATGACTTGAAACAACAACATAGTACATTAGTAAACATACCTGATATATTTTAGTTGATTCCTGAAGCTGCATCTTAGGTCAAAATACCAAAACCAACACAAGAACAGTGTAAAAATCACCACAACAAACAAAATAGCTGTTACAGCTCATATTCCATGTAAATAATGAGCAAAGACTTACACGAATGCATGCCAAAGATACACCAGGTTCATAAAAAAGTAATTATAAAACTCATATTTCACTTACAAGTTTAAAAAAAGCAAAACAATACCAACAAAGCCACAAGCACACAGAACAAGCACATTCGCCATTTTGTTTTGACCTGTATGGTGGCCCAACATGGCCCATCGTTGTCATCATAATGTTAAAGAATTACTTTAGAGTTTTGAATTAGTTTAAAATATTTGTAAGGAATATTTATAAAATGTTCAGGAGAGTGGATTATGCCCCAATCATGTTGTGTTTTAATCCGTTTCGTTGTTTCAAACTCCTGTTTAGAATTAAACATTCTGCTCATTTTCGATAACTTTATTTTTACATCCAGCTCAAACCCATCAGACACAAGACGGTTTTTCAACGTCAAAACGTTGTTTGGACGTCAGAACATTACAAAGACGTTGAAACAACGTTGAAAAACGTCGTGTGTCTGCTGGGAATAATCGTCTGTACAACTGACCTGATATCTACGATAAATCCAAACGTTCACTTCCGTAGAGGGTCTCACGTGTTCCCGCATTCGCAATTTATATTTTGAGATTTTTCAAACTATAAGCGTAAACAAATGTGGTGAAGAGTCTTTTGGGGAATTGAGGCTACAGCAGAAAAATGAATTTTCTGCATTTCTCCGCAGAGACTGCTTTTACGACGAATTTTTTAGAGTATACCTTATCGGACAAAAAAATGTCGGACTCATTTTTCGTCGGACATAATTTTCGTCACCTCCAAAAAAGTTCGTCACTTTTGTCCGACATTTGTTTGTCCGAGAAGGTACTAACAAACGAGATAAAGGTGAGGTAATACTCTGGTACATAATGCTCTAATAATGGATACACTGTTATTTGTTAATCAGGCGCGGATTTTGGCGAAGTTAATTGACCGCATCAGCAATCATTTCTTTAATAACAAAAAAGGCCTGAAAACAAGGATAGCAAGGAGAGTGTATGTGTAGTTTCAATAACAAGTTTTGTAATATGTCGCCAGAAACTGTTAATCTTTTGTGCAAAAGAAGGAAACAAGATTTTCTAAGGCCAACCTATTTTGCTGAGAGCCTTTTTTTTGTAAAGAATACTGCGGTGCACCGTTCTGTAATATACCAATATACCAGAAGCGGATACAGAAGCCCTGCTCAAAATTTTTGATGGAGAGTGTTGACTTCCAAATAAGGAATGTGAGCAAAAAGCAACACTCTCCTCCAAAACTTTCCGTAGCCGTAGCTCCCCATTCAAAAAAAAAATCCAATTGTGGTATATCTTTTGAAAGGTGTAAACTTTCTTCGTGAGTTTTAGATTTCCTTTTGTTTAAAATTGATTATCGGAAAGGTCGTTTTAGCCAATCTGGAGGACCCAAAATCCAAAAATTTCCAACCATGGTGAGGCTATTTCGTGGCTACGGCTCTGGCATCCCCCACTGAGACTGTGCATTGGTTTTCCACCTTGCAGACAAAAGGTTGATGCGATATATATCTAGCCATCCTTTCAGTCTTTTGAGAAGCTTATCTCCAGGAGTACTTAATTGTCTCCTAAATAACTAGCTTTTGATTTCTCACGAGTATTAATAACCTTTACATGAGGTACACACGAGGGTATTTTACGTTCGTAATTAAGCAAGCAAGCTGATCAACAATTAATTAATAAAGTTTTTTAGAGTATCTCGCAGCTATTGTTTTAATTATTATGTTGTAAACTTTTGGCAAACGTTGAATGTTTTTAGTCCGGTCCCCCACCGTTTTTTTAATAAGAAACGTTATCTTTTACACGCTTTTTTGTATAAGAATAAGCTATATAAGAACATAAGGCTTTACATAACAACCACTATTACTTGATATGATTGAAATTATCACAATTTGAAATACATACAAAACGACCATAAAAATAGTTTTACAATAACTTATCGAACTTCATTCTTATCAAAATGATTATGAAAAAATTTGAACATAAGGCTTTAAAAACCGATGTAAAATGGCTCTTTTTCAGTATTTATAAACGACTTTTGTTAGAGAGTTTGTTTTTACACAAATCTTTTTTTTAAAAGAGTTCCCTGACCGAGGGATGTGGAGAGGGCTATAGTATAGGTGTAAACATTTGTTTTTGTCCTGAGATAAAAAATGGTTAAAAATCTAAAGAATTCTGTCTCCATTAGGGTCAATTTTCCAATTTGGGGTCGACATACCTAGCCTATACACTAACTCTCTACATATCTTTTACCATAGTGTCGTAACTGCGCAAGGGAAAGGTGGCATCGGCTGGTAAAGGCAAGGACAAACCCGTTACCTTGTAAACCTAGCCCCCCAGGAATAGATAAAACTTTGTTTTAAAATAAACCTAAGAGATATTTAGAAACTTAACCCTTTGATACCGAAGTTCTTTTGAAAAAAGTGAACCATTTTCACAATTTTTTTAGATAAAATTCAAACTTCAAATGGCCGTTAAAGCTTGTAGAATGATGAGAGATAGACAAAGATTTTGGTACCATTAGAAAGCCATTTTTATACTCTTTATAAGAATTTGGTTTATATGCCTTAAAATGAAGTGGTTTTGATCTATAGCCAAATGACTTGTGGTAAAATCACCTTTCCAGGACGCATATATACGTTATTCACCTTCTAAGGGTTAACAGGTACTCAAATAAGAAAAACCTTTTTCATTAAAAACGCCTTAATCTACTTTGATTTAGTACCAATAGTCATTTTGAGCAGTTTGGAGTCATTTAAAAAAAGTTGTCATCATTTCCTCCTTTCTCTTTTTGAATTCGTTTTTTGAAACTTTTTTGAAACAAATTGGATTAGAAATTATTTTATACCACCAGATTACAAAGTGTTATTTTTAGTAATCTTGTAATGGGTTCGTTATTGTATCATCCATGGTTGTATGGTATATATGGCATATCCCAGCACAGCAGGCAAGAAACGTTCTTTTGACGGCCAAACGACGTTATTTTCCAACGTCAGAACGTTATTTAGACGTTAAAAGAACGGCATAAAAACGCCACGTGTCTGCTGGGACACTGTTGGTGTTTTTTCCTGTCCTTCAAAAACATCAGTAATATGATTTCGCTTTTCCAGAAAAGAAATTAGAAACCTTGTGTAGTTCATAAATTACGTCACGAGCAACAATTGCCTCGTTTTGAAATGAGCGCTATGTTAACCGAACCCCAATGGAACTTATTAAAAACTTGACTCCATTGATAGATGTGTCATCGTGAGACATAATCACCTGAATAATTCTATAAAAACGAGGCAGTCGTTGGTCGTGACGTAATTTTATGAGGTCTATCACACTCTCTTTATAAAAAGTACCATAAAAGGTAGAAATTTTCGCGGGTACTAATTTTCGCGCATTTTCGCGCATTTTCGCAGTATCAAAATTAGGCGCAATCTAGGGTACGAAAATGAATCAGTCCCAGTAGAAAAATAGACTTTCTGAGACACCCCAGAGAGAGCTCTAGATTCCCTATTGAGATCGTGGCTGACATTTTTCTCAAAAACGACAAACAACAAAAGCTTCTTCGAACGAAGAGACCTTATACAATATTCACAACTGTTCTTCTCCGCGTGGGCGTGAACTCTTTGCGTCACGTAGAACGATCCCGGAAAATAAAATCGGCACTCAGGAAATTAATGTCAAAATAAGATGAGTACTTCACAAAAGAAAACATAATATTTGTAAAATAGGTTCCAAAAGCTTAACCCACTCTCTTCCGAAGTCAGTTTGATGAAAAATGGAACGTAAAAACCAACGGAAATCCACATCGATTCGCCCTCATCGCCACCCTCACACGCCTACGTCCACGCCCACGCCAGTATCATTAGAAAAGATACCACATCCGTAATCTCGTTATTTTTAGACTTTTAGGCCGCAACACAATACGTCAACAAAGTAAACGATGTATTTTAAGTAGGAACAGATCATTATTGGCCTGTCTGTGTGCCCAAATAGTGGATGTACGGAAAGCTAGGTCAGAAAGGTCCAAGCAATGTGACATTTACCTATGGAGGAAGAAATACACATGTGGAATAAAGGTCAAGCAATCCACTGAAAAAAAGTGATCAATATGGCGGATCACAGTGGGTAATAGACATTTTATAAAATTTATGAAAAACATATTGATATTGGTTGACATCCGAAGTAAGGTGTTTGGAACAATTTCCATCAGAAATACCGTCCTAATGAAAAACCTTCCTGTTTGAAAAAAAAGATTACGTAATAAATTATTTTGCAAAACAACAACATTGTGACACGTCATCAAAATGGCGCAACATCAGCGCAACATCAATATTTTTTAGAAGAACAACAAAAAGTTAAAAACGGCTCCATATCATTTTCAATGCGCAATTTTCCCGTATGCGTGTGTACTTTTTTCAGGTACACATATAGTTCAGAAATATATCATTTTTGTGTTCAGAACAGTGGGAAAATTCCTTTTGCGCTAATCTTTATGATTTCCTGTCTTTCAAATAAAATAAAACTTCAATCAAAGGAAAATTGCTTCATCCAGTAATAAGGAGTAATCGTTTAGTAGGAATTCTTTAATAATTATTCCACAGTACAATTTTTACTGAGATTAGATCGAAATCAATTTCACGTATTAAAAAGTGTGTTTTTTGTTATTGTCTGTAAGGTTACGCATAAAATGACGAAAATTCCAACTTTTAAATATTTGAGTCAGCATCCAAAATAGGTCATGATAATTCTTTTGCATAATTTACGTTCGAGCAACATGAGTGAGTCGATATTTCATTTTGATTATACCAAAACATTCCATTGCCAAAATATCATATATACAAATGACGCAATCGCTGCGCAGATGTGCAAAAGATGATTATCTCGAGTAAATGCACCCACTAGTTGTGGAATAGGTTATGAAAATGGAAAACCGGACGTCTCGGCCTTTAAGAGCCCCACCTCCCAGCGGCTTGCGTCAATGGACTTTCTTCGTTGCGTGATTGCGTGAAATGAGGGGTAATTGGGGGGGGGGGGCATTCCTGGGTTAAATCTTGGATTTCCTTGATCATAAAGTGATTAAAACTTTGTGTGAAGACTAAAAATGCCTTTTTAAATTTGGTTTTAAAGTTTCGTTCACAATCAATATGGATTCAAAACATTTGACGATTATATGTGCTTCAGAAATTAGATTTTTCGATAGAGTTGATGTTGATAAATGATGAAGCAATTAAGAGAAAAGTTTATTACTTAATACATCGTGAGAAATCGAAACGAGATAAAGAACATGTTGATTTGTAAACAGATTGATAAGACCTGGTGACAACCACCTTATCTATTTTGTGTTTCGAATAAACGTTTCTTTTGATCATTGTTGTTGTCAGAGGCGAATACAGAAGGTACTCAAAAAAATCGACGGAGAGTGTTGACTTCCATTTAAGGAATATAGACGACACCAACCACTCTCCATCTCATAAGTTTTTGAGTACCTTCTGTATCCGCCACTGGTTGTTGTCTTATAGATCAATCACTGCTTTATACACCATTTTAAGTGGGGTTCGAATGTGTATAACACTGAACACCTCAAAATACGTGATAGCTAGCTCATCAAACACAAGTCAATTTTCCGGCATGGGATTTGCCATTGAATACCTGAGAAATCTGCCTGCAACTTAGAAGGTTTTACACAAGGTTGTAGACCGTTTTGAATTAGCAGAGAATCACCAAAAACACAACATAACCTACTCCAACCTACTCAGTGCTGAAAGCGGTCTGTTGGCACATGGTAGGAATAGGTAAACCATTTCTAAATGTATACATACCTTTAGTCCAACATTGTAGCTCACCAAACAAAAGTCAATTTTCTAGCCTATTGAATACCCGAGAAACCCTCCCGAGTCAATTAAACAAAAAGATTTCGCTAGAGAATAACCAATTGAGTGGATATTGTTGGCAAAACAGGTCATAATTTCAGATTTCAGATTGCAACCATCATATTTACAAAGACAGGTCATAAGCCCAGATAGCAGATTGGAACTATCAGAATTTTCCTAATAAAAGCTTAGACCAAGGAAAGCATTTTAGGCATATATTTAAAGCTGGGGTGGGGTGAGAAAGTTGAGAACATAATAGATGATCAAAGTTTTAAAAATCTGAGCCTCAGCCGAAATTTACTGGTTCTCATGACGTCATGTTCACAATCTCATCATTTTCAGCATTTATTTCGTGCAACAGAGGCGGATACAAAAGGTTCACAAAAGTTTTGACGAAGGAGAGTGTTGACTTCCAAATAAGGGGAATATAAGCAAAGCAACACTCTCCGTCAAAACCTTTGACTTCCAAATAAGGAATTTGAACAAACGTAACATCACTGTTGATGTTGGTTATGCAACCAAAGAGTCGAGTCATTGGAATGACATGTTTAACTTGGACAGGACAGCAATCTGTAGCCAATAAATGAATGACACGTTGATTTCATGATGACAGAAAAATTCTTCAATTCCTCTTTCAGTTTCAGCAGTTCTTATAAAATGCAAAACAGTCAGAAGAGATTAAACATTATAGTTTCTTGGTATTTGCGACTGTATAACGAATAAATAAAACATTCGGCAGAGGGAGGGGGGGGGGGGCAAAAGTGCGTGCGAGCGGTTTCGAATTTGTTTGATCTTGAGAAATTTTGAAAAATTAGTAGAAAAATAGTCTATTTAACTCCATAAAAATGGAAAGAAATCGTACCTTAAGGGAAGAAATTTTCGCGGAATTTAATTTCGCGGTTTTGGGTGTCAACCGCGAAATTAAATTCCGCCAAACACATAAAATCTAGAATTTTGAAATTTTACCCCTAAAATTGGCGTTTTTAGGCCAAATTAGCCTATATTTTGGACTAAAAATACCCTCAACCGCGAAACAACATTGTTTTAACGTCCAAACAACGTTCTGACGTTGAAACAACACTCCGTGCCTACTGGGGAAACATAACTTTTTCTTGGCATTAATTAGTGATGTCATTGTTTCAAAAAAAAAGATTGACACATCAACTTTCCAAAAATGATTAAAAACCAACAAATTCGAGTCATCAGTTGCAAATTTAAAATTTAAAATGGGCTTATATTACTACTGTGAACGTTTAAGGTAAATTAACCATGAAACCATTTTGACTTGTGGTTTCAGCAAATTAAGTCTTGAAGTAAAAGCTTTTTTTATAAGAACAAACCACATAAGGACATAAAACTTCGAGGCCTCAAATGATTAAGAACATTTTTAAGAACATTATCAAATGATTAAGAACATGCAAAGATAATTTAAAGGCTTCTAAGGAAAACTTCTTAAGAAGATCTGCTTACAAAAAGCTAAAATGGTTCATTTCAGCAAGTTAAGAACATGTTAAGGCTTTTTTTACAGAAAATTTAAGAACATTTGAAGGCTTTCTTTGGCCGTGCAGTGTTCTTATAGAAGAAACGTATTTAAGGTATTTTACGGTAGGGGAAAGCAGCTGGGAGCATTGTTAATTGGGGTGACATCAATTACTTAAAATGTCTCTTAACATTATTTTGCGCTCGTAAATCTTTTCAATGATGTCATTATTCCATTTCATTAAAACAAGCCAAGAAAATTAAAAGAAAGAAGAAAGAAAAAAATGCTCGGAAAATATTAATGAAAACCATTAAGCAATATTAAATGACCTTTTTTATGCGATAATCGTTGAGAAGTATATTTCCTAATTATGTTTTCCACCGTTTTCCATGTTTTCTTTTTAGTACAAAAGTCTCTAAAGATCGCTTGAATAAAAGAGACAAACTTTGGTCTCGATGCTTCGTTCTCAAAACTCGTTCAAGAGACTTTACTACGGAAAACTTGAGTGGTCTCAAATTGACATGTTCCAAAACCTCTTGACATTGAAAAGTATAGTCCTGGTCTCAGAAGAGGTAGGCTAAATGTTTTGCTATATCTTACCTAAAACTTGGAAAATGGTGTATGAGTTATGACTTTATTGGGAAATCAAGACAGTGAGGTAGAAGCCTTGATTGACCTCTTCCAGAAAGAATTCGTACCCCCACTGTTGAGGATATAGGGGTATGAAATTTTCAATGTCCTAGGTATCCAGGGGCAAGAATTTAAATACCAATGATATCCAGGGGGAGGGTTCGAAATCTTAGCACGGATATCCAGGGGGCTGGTATTAAGAAAAATCGACATCCTCAACAAAACCAAAAAAGGTCGTTCATTTTCTAAAGAACGCAACATTTATGGTAATCAAAATAAACCAATCTTGAAATCTTTATACAAAGTCCAGCTTATCCGTATTTTTTGGACTTTGGCTGAGCACAACGTTGGTTGGACGTCAAAAACAACATTCCGTCCCTTGCGCGTTTTGCAAGTTGACATGAGGGACAGATCATTACAATCAAGATAATCTCTAATTAATTTTTAGCGCCTGAGCAATTAAAATGATGTTAATACAATTTCGCCTTAAACGACGTTTTCACTTTTTTAAGTTCCAATTTGGCTTTCACCATGACCACGAGTCATCACAAACTCAAATTCTTTCCCATGGGTATAACGAACGTATTCACGTTAGGTCAGCTACAATTCTGGCAAAATCAAGATTTTTCAAGTGACTATTCAAAACCGGACTGAACATGGAATGAAATGGAGATTATCTATCCTTAAGGCCGCTCTCCACTTAGCGAGAGCTGCACGCGCTGAGTGGAGACCGAGCTTTACACGCGCCTTCGATACGTTAGTTTTAATCATAATATATCTATAACATTCCAATCGGTTACCGGTAAAAACAAACAAAGCACAAGAAATTATAACCGGAGTATAAAAACAGATATACAAAGGGAAACATCAAGCTGGAATCAAACGAAGATCAATATTTCCACAAAATTATTTCTTCACAAAAGGAAAACCTTATATACACTCATTCACTTAATATAACTTCTCTTGAAATAAACGGAAAGGAGTAGATATCTTTCCAGAAATGGAGCCTTCGGGTCGCCCTAGACTGCGGTCGCAAGCTTACTACTACAACAGTGAAGCATAGAGTGAAGATAAGAATATCAAAGAAAGATCCAAGACACAGGTATAAACAATTAAAGACAAAGAAAGATTTCGCGTTAGAAAGAGAAAGAAAGAGTCTGCTGTATCAAGGAACTATGATAAAAGAGTTCCTTGACTGTGTAGAAAAATAAAAAGAATTCTTACCTCGTTATCTCCAGACAAAAACATTTTCCATTCGCTCCTCCTTTTGCCACCCAAGTTCTAAAACAAACAAAAGTTTGTGAAAACGAGTGAAATCAAGCACGCATGCGCATTCAATAGTTTACATGTTAATGAGGTAATGTTTAGATTGTGCTTAACACTTTTTTTGGAGGAGGAAATCCGCCGTGCTTTACATACAAACAACATAAAGAACTAAAGGCACACAACGTTATTTCAACATTGTTTGGACGTTGAAACAATGTTGGAATAACGTCATGTTTTAGCTGGGGGTGATAAACGAACGATCATGATTGAAAATAGTAATAGCTATTAGTGGAAATTGGGATACGGTATATTTTAGACTGATGAAAGGAGACTTGGTCAGCTATTGGATTGAGCAGTTTTACATTTAATTTCATTGCGATGAATTAAAATTGCATTGAGATTTAGTTTGATTAATCTTACAGCTTAATCACCAAAAGCGGCTTGAGTTAAGATTACTTAGCATTAGAGCATCATAAAATGTTTTTTTTTCGTTCGATCGGGATGGTAAATAGTGCCAAAGCAAATTCAATTTTGTTAAAATGCTAATTTATCTTCATTCAGCTTCAAAAGCAAGGAAAAAATGAACCAGAATTTACTTAAAGTAGTGAAGTTAACTTGATTTGCTAACCGAAGGCAGAATGAAAGACAAAAACTAAGATCTTCGATTTGAATAATAAATTTTTTTCCAAATTTCCAAATAATTTTAAATGGGTGGGTTTTACAACCGATGGCGGTAGGCGGCGGGTGGCGGTGTGGAAAGGAAAGAGAAAAAAAAGAGCCACTTGAAATAATTAAACGAAGTTTTGGTAATTATCGTAAACAATAGGTAAATCTCTGACAAATAATGACTTGTCATTAACAAAAAACAGAAGTTTGATTAACATTTTTTGTGTGTCGAGAAGAGAAAGGAGAGAAAAGAACGGTAGGACGAGTGGCAGATCAACGAGCACGCTATTTCAATGAGAAACAGAGATATGGTCGCATATTATATTATCTTAGTTCGCTTGTGAAAATCGATTGATAGATCCACAATAATAAAACACTGAGCACGTTTTTTTGTTGTTTAAATTGCAATAGATATTATTTTTTAATGTGTGAAAAGCTATAGGATATTTCGTTTTGAAAATATTGATGGTTTGTTTTTATCTCTAGATAAATAAGAGAAAAAATAAGATACAATTATATATATGAATTTGAAATAAAAACTTTGTTTGTGGATTTGTTTATGTGTGGAAGCCATTATGTATCCAGGATTGTTTGTTTTGTTTTATTTTATTGTGAGTTGTGTTCTCTCCAAACCCATGCCACGCTCCAAGAGAAGCCAGGAAGCATTCGCTATACAACTCCTACGTTTAGAGGTATATAAAAAGAAAATATTTCTGATAATAATAATCATAAACTTCTGATGTCCAGGGGTAAATTCTATGCATAAGGGAGATATTTATTATTACCTGAAATACAATTAATAAAAAAAAACAAATTATTATCTACCTTATGCATAAATAAAGTTTACCCCGCATATAATGTTACTCCAAGACAACATATCCTCTACTTGACCCTACACAATTTCTTTTCTGGAACAGATTTCTTCCCAAGAGAAGTCGGGATGTATTCGCTATACAACTATAGAATGTTGTATTAATTATCTCCCTTATGTAACGCTGTGTTGGTGAAAGTTTATTTAAAGTTCACCCAAAATAAGTTACTAAAAGTAGATATTTAACTTTTGGTTAATGCACATATAAAGTTAACCCATACAATGTATTTTTAAAATGAAATAATTATCGATATCAAATGAGCTTGATATTGATGTTCACTTAGGACAGATTCGCTTTTGAAGGGCAAACGAGAGGTCATGTGTTCAAATCCCACGAATTGGGAAGCATATACCAGAGACGGATAGAGAAGGTTCTCCGACATTTTGACGGAGAGTGTAGACTTCCATATCAGGAATATGAGTGAAGTCAAAACTCTCCGTCAAAACCTCTAAGTACCTTCTGTATCCACAAGTTCATACGAGGGATAAATCACTGGAAAATTGGTGTACGATATTTTTTGACTTTTTGTAAAAGTGTACGATATTTTTTGAGTGATTGCATAAGTGCAAGAATCTGTTGCTTCGTGGCCTTTAAACGGGTTTGCAAGCAATGAAACCGAAAACGCGTGAATGAATTTGAAAGAGGGATGATACTGATAAAGCCAAAAGGAAGGAAAAGAAATTATTTTATTTTTCAGCGATGTTAAAGTTGAAGAAAAAAAACATTTGTGGAAAGTGGGTGTCAAAATGTTCTTCTTTTCTTCACTTTTGTTTTTCCTGCCAAAGGAAAAGGACCATTTAGCTTGATCTTTCATGGCATCGAAAAGAATACATTAATGTTTCCTTACTTTCTCACTTTCAATCTTTGCTTCAAATCATTTTAGGATCTTCAGCACAGAAAGTAGAACAACAGAGATTGTTTGTTCAAAATAGTTGGCATCGTGGTTAAAGTGTTAACGTTACGTACTGGGAGAAAATGGGGATCAAAGTTAAGGACAACCAACGTTTTGATATTCTTATAAAGAAAACGTTTTGTTGTCATTAGTTGTCAGAGCATGTTAAATTTAGTATGCGCGCTTTGTACATGTTTGATGGTTAACCCGAAAGACCAAGACGGGTACAGGAGGTACTCAAATAAAATGACGGATAGTGATACTCTTTTTACAGTGGTTAGGGGTCCCATTGAGTCCTGTGAAATAACGTGGGTTAGAGTTCTCAGGAATAAACAAATATATAACTGTTTAGGTTACCAGAGCATTTTGTTAAATTTAGTATGAATGAATGATACAGGATATGAATTATCCTCGTAAAAATCAAATGCTTTGCTTGCTATTCGTTGGTGAATGAGGGGGTGTTTAAAGAAATAAATACAAGTTATTATGAAGCTTTTGATCCATACTTTATAAAGACTTTCAATAGCGTTGTCTGTCTACTTTAAGTCTCTCTCTTTAAACAAGATTGTTTGATTGTTGTTGTTGATCAGTTTTGTTGAGAAGTTTTGAAAGCCTATTCCCTTTCACCATTTTAATAATTGTCATTAAGTTCCTGTGGGGGAAGGGGGGGGGGCATGACAATAATCCAGTATTTGAAATACAGTCTCTGTGAGCCATACCTGTATTGGGTAAGCACTCGCTCTTATCTGTACAATTTTCAAAATTATTTTTAGTCTTCTATAAAACTTGCAAAATTAATAAGAAAGAGGAGATCTCGACTATTTAAAATAGCCTGACTGTTTTGGGGGAAAGAAATTATATGAAAAGTAGAATTAAGAAGCCAGGGGGATCCATATGGTCCGACATACGGTATGCGCGACCTGCAAGGGTAGGTTTTTCAATTTTTCAAGGTGCAATTTAAGGGTAGGAAATTTGAATTCTTTGTTCAGTCAGGTTCGTTTTTTCGGCAAGTACTGCACTGTAAGGGTTCGAGTTCGAAGTCCAATTTTAGGCCACACATATCGCGGTTTTGAAATCGATTGCCCCCCTCTCCCCCCCCCCCCTTCGGGGATAAAAAGCCCTCTATCACTAATAGTAAATTTCAAGTAATTATTTGCCTCCTCAAAATGATGTACAGTGGCGCATGCGTCGCATTATAATAGTCTGCTGTTTGTCTTGACTTGTTATGAATTAAACAGACTATTTTAAATAGCCTAGAGAGGGCGCGCGTGTTTAATCAAAATGTTGTGATCACGCTTCTAAAGTCATTCCGAACGGAATCCATCACCATCATTATAATATAATAGACAAGATCAAAGCAACCGAATGTTAAGCTCTTTCATTCATCGTAAAATCCAATTTGTGGCAATATTGTTGTTCTTTTCAATTGAAAGTAAAAAAAAAAAAAGAGGGAGGTTGACCTTTCCCTGTTTCTTCGATTTTTCCTTCGTATGTATTTCGCTCAATCCTTTACAGATGCGGATACAACAGGTTCTCAAAAGTTTTGACGGAGGAGAGTGTTGTTTGTTTGCCATATTCCTTATTTGGAAGTCTCTTCGTCACTCTCCGTCAAAAATCTTGAATTGAATACCTTCTGTATCACTTCTCTGCACAATCAAATTGAAAAGTCAAATTTTTCGTTTAAAGCAAATTTTTTTTTTTTAAACCAATCGCATTCAACTTCCACTTTTTTACCAGACTAAAAGAAAACCACAAGGAAGATCCAATTAAAGAACTTTTTATACTGTTTATCTTATCAACGAAACAAAAAAATTCAATCATTCAATGTCTAAAAATGTCTTTACTTGCTGCTTCCGCTTAGAAAAGCCAGACTTCCGTAATCTTTTGAAATGTTCCGTATATGGATTAGGAGAGTCCGTTGTTTGAGGTTGGTTAGGGAGTAATTGGTTTTGTGTTTTGTTCCGTACGATGCGGTGAGCAGTGAATTGACCTTACGCCATGTGAACTATGCTTGCTTCCCGGGAGTACATTTTCCTTAAATAAAGAAAAAAGAATTGTACACTTTTTTCTTTTTAAAAGAACAATTTTATAAGAACATCGAGCCTCAGATTTGTTGGTTTTTATCAAAAATGATGAAGAACTCACAATTTGAGCATGGGAATTTTCCTAATGAAAATTAAAGACCAAGGGAAGCATTTTAGGCATATATTCAAGGGTGGGGTGGGAATGGAGAATGTGGCACAAAGTTAAGATTATCTGAGTCTCAACCGAGATTTTCTAGTTCTTATAAATAAAGAATGTAATAGAGTTTGATGAATCGGTGATGATTCTACCAGCATCTCACTCCTCCGTATATGTTTTCCTGTGTTTTCCATATGAAATGTACAACAGAGCTCTCAAAGCAAGGCTGAGAGTTATGATCCTTTTACGTCAATAAAACAACAGAACTCGATAATTTAATAAATGATACATATAAAAGCCTACTTATATAAAGAAAGAAAATAAAGAGCAGCTATCAGAAGAGTAATATAGGGATTTGTATGAGATCAGGAGTCAGGAGAATGTTGTTGATTATACTGTTGGTGGCTCATTTTTGTTTTTTGGTCAACACTAAACCACCTTCTATCAATTCCTCTGTCCGAAACTTTCAAAATGTTGACGATGCAGTGATAGTCCTACAACAACAACAACAACAACAACAACAACAACAACAACAACAGAGAACTTCATCCAATCAGCAAAAACAACCACATCAAGAACATAATATACCACATAAAACCGAAGATGCAAAAGCGATTCACAAATTACGTCTGAAATATCGCAAACTTCGTGTATGTAAAACAATAATACAGTCATGAAAAACTATTACTATTAGTGTGATGAAAACAACTGTAGTTTTTTTCTGTTCTACTAAAAGCTTCTTTACCTCACATTGGACAAAAGAGGTGGAGGTGACAAAAATTTTGTCCGACGAAAAAAAAAATCTTTAGGCTAAAATTTGCGTTTTTTTGGACAAGAGTGACGAAAATATTTGTGGGTGACGAAAATATTTGTGGGTGACAAAAATTTTGTCCGACGAATAATTTAATCCGACATTGTTTTGTCCGATTAGGTATTCGAAATATCAAGCACTTCATCATCTGAGTATGTAAAAAAATAGAAATAGATTGATTCCACAACAATAACAACAAAATAATAACAAACATATAATTTGTTTACAAAACAACATATAATAATTATGAGAACTTGATATGATTTATCATTAGTTGTCTTCTCATATCGGAGCAGAGACCACTCTACAACAATTTGAAAATATAAACAAACGCTTTTCAGTGCAAATCTTTAACGCAACCGTTGTTTTTCCAATAAATTATTTTAACTGTCTGGAGCTTGTACTTCCAAGTTTTTTTTCAGAACAATATCTTTTCTTCTATACTTTTAGGACAGAGTACGAGAACTGGAGGAGAAGTTAGAGAGGCTTACAATCTCACAGTACAAATCGTCATACATTCAAGGACCAAAGGTAACACAAATACAACTTTTAACCAGCATATACAAGGTCGGTCAAAGGTCTGTTGGCATCTGATAGCCGTAGCTGACCTTGCCTAATTCAACTTTGAAGGAAGGAGCACATTATTGTTAATGTGTCAACAGACCTTTTGACCAGCATATAGAACAATTTTGATGGGGGCTCTTCCCATCTGTAACCGCTTCTGTCTCAAATTCCTTAAACAGAAAGACAGACTAAAATCAAAGTATATCCCCTAAAGAATCACTGTGCCAATTTTCATGCTTCTTGCTCAAAATGCACAATTTGTCTAAAACTGTGCACGGTAAGCTTACACTACAGATATGCTACATTAACTGTAAACGAAAGTTGACCTTTCAAAACAAATCACAAAAAAGTTTAGAAAGTTTCAGTGCATTAATTAGCACTTGATGGCTATTAAAAGCATATATCTAATGACATTTTGGCGCCTCGTTTTTTGTCAAAGAAAATTAGTCCCATATCCGCAAAGAGGCTTTTATTCGCGAAGCAATATCCTTAATGAGAGTGAATGATCCTTAGTTGTTTCTTGATTTATGATTAATTTTTATTTGTTTTCTTTGCAGGGTAACAAAGGAGACAGAGGAGCAAGGGTAAGTTCTTTGAAACAAATCAACATTTCAGTACTACAATATAATAATAAAATTTTACAACCGCGCATTTCTACCCCTTCCATGAGGCCTTCTCATTTCAGGGGTATTTCACCATGTCGAACTATTCAAAATTTAAATATAATTTCCTGCGTAAGGCAATTGAACAATATTGACTAATATATATTTTTTAATTATCAACAAGTAACGATTTTTATGGGCGACCTCTTCTAGTGTAGTGGTCATCATCATTAAACGTCAACAGTTTCAAAGAACGTGACGTGACAGCCTTATAAATATTGCGAACTATATAACCTGCACAGTTTTTCAAAACCTTGAACAAAAGGTTTTAACTGAGAGTGTTGCTTTTGTTCATATTCCTATGTAGACCAACTCTCTCCGGCAATACTTAGCGAGTTTTCGAAGTCACAACGGCAACCGCGCAACGGCGACGTTAAAACATGTGAATTCACACCGAGATGTGAAAAAAATATCGACGTTGTTTTTCAGAACGACGACTTTGAGATATTATACATTTGAATGATTCCAGATTGTCGAACAGGAATAGTCAGAAAAATTACAGAAAAATAAAAAGGAGATATTTTCGGTATTACCAGAAGAGTACCTTCGGTAGCCGCCTCTGTTGTCAGCCGCCCTGCGCCCTGGAACTGACCTAGCAACCCCCGCCTCTCAAACAGCCTGAAACAATGAAGAATATATATTATTAGATTGCATCAAAAAGCTTTCTATTGATTCATAAAAATTAGGACAAAAACATTAAAAGTTTTTAGAATTTTTCCGCTTAAAAACATGAGCGACTTGTTTAGGCTGAAGTCTTTAAATCTGTTTCATTTAAATCTTTAGCAGTAAACCCCGGGTTTGGTTATACATCAGAAGTGTATTCCAAAAAAAGAGTTTGACTACAATTCAATTACACAATTGTTATTGGACATTTATAAATACATCAAGAGACATCAAGTGTTGTGTCTTTTTTTCTTTTCGACTCGATTAACAAAAAAAGCCTTAATTAATCGGTTTCAAATCAAAGAGCATTCTATAAAAGCTAAGGATTAGTTCAGCTTGATGTTTTGGCCTGTTGCAATACAAGGACCGTTATATTCTCGCATTCGCATTTTAATCTAATAAGCTTCTTAAGGTATTCATGTAAATCAACCTCTCTCAATCAAATTACGTTACCATATGGTAAAAAGAAGGCATCGAAATGACGTCAGATGGATGTCTATAAGGGCGATCACTTTGTGATGACATCATGATGGATAGTGTATTGTGTTTTTTACGCCACGTAGTATTAAAAAGCTTAATTCAATTTTTGGTTCTTTGCTCAAAAATAGAGTATAATGGACATTGAGATGATTTAGGTTTTTATCTCTATATGTCAAAATGATGTTAGATTGCTCGTGTTAGGCGCCAATGCAATTTGATTGATCAATTTCTATCAGAAAATCATCAACGAACATTTTTGTATATCATACATATTGATTGGGCTTTTCCAGAAATTTGTAGCTTGTAGGCTTTTCAAAACTGGACGAGGTTCAAACACACCATGCTGACCTTCTTATGCTTTCCTTCTCTACAGTGAAGATCTTTTTATCTCAATCAAAAAGCTAGTTCTTTGTGAGCTTTACAGCATAAAGATAAAGTCTAATTCACAAAATCTCATGACTAAACACTTCTCTTATCTTTTATGTAGGGACCAATGGGGCCACGAGGATCTCAGGGCTACCGAGGATTAACCGGATTACCAGGCCGTGATGGTTCTTTTGGTCAATTACCTGATTGTACAGCACAACAGTATTTATCTTCTAATGGAAAGAAATTGATTTGTCTGACTTTTGGTGAGTTGTTTTCTTTCCCATACTCTTACCCTAAGGCTTAAGAGAAGAAATTTTCGCGAATTGCCTGTTTGAAATTAATTGTGATGAAGACATTTTGTTCGCCAAAAACATAGCAAAAAATCACCAAAGAACAGTAGTATAACTGTCCTTATAACCCCACTCAACGCTTTTGAAAGTGATCTGTTGGCATATGGTAGCAATAGCTGACCTTATTTACATCAACTCTGAAGGAATTAATTTGAGGGAGGGGCTTGTCGCTATGCTTATCACCTATTGTTTTGAAACAATACACCTATTGTTTTGAAACAATACACCTATTGTTTTGAAACAATAGATCTATTGTTTGAAGGGTTCAATCTGGGTCTCAGTATGTTTATAAGGGGTTATGGTTATAATAAGAAAAAAACAATTACGTAATTGAATTGAATAGCTTTGATCAAATTAGACATTCAACTGATAGTCCAACTTGAATCTGGAAAATGGGCTATTCCAAAAAAAGATTTCATTGGGGGAGTGTTGTCCGGGGGCTGGTATCCTGGGGAAGATTTGTGATGTCTAGGGGTAAATTTGGGGATCGAGGTCAAATTAATGCTTTCTTTCAGGGGTTAAACTGTTGTCCGGGGGTCAAAAATGTAAAATGTCCGGGGTAAATTATAAGAAAAGTCTATATATTCACTTTTTAGAGAAAGATACAGTAGTAAAGCCGAACGGTGGGGGCAGCGGAAATGACAAATCAACGGAAGAACCGAATACGGACACCACCACAGAAGTATCGGCCAACTCTGGTGGAAATGGAGGAAGTGTGGAAGAAGGTAATGGAATAAGGCTACCGAACCCAACTATTAATGAGGGTAAGAACCCACCTTGTCAGCATAGTCAGTAAAGAATTGACTGGTATGGCAATGTATTGATATAACTTTTTGTCAACTTTTTTTCTTTTTTTAAAACAAAAGTTTCTGTGGCGGATGCAGAAGGCTCTCAAAATGTTGCCGGAGGAGAGTGTTTATTTTTATTCACATTCCTTTTATGGAAGTAAACACTCTCCGTCAAACATATTGAGTACCTTTCCGTCACTGGATTTGCTCACTTATTGATTACGTTAGCAATATTTTTCTTGACATTGGTCTATTTTTTGATCACATGATCAAAAAGTGAACAAAACAAACCAATATGCGTACGCAAGCTCAGAACGTAAATAAAAGAAAAATACAAAAGACCTCCAGACCGGGTTTTTTTATACTGACTATGTCCTCACTTCAATTTCCTTTCTTCTCCTTAAAAAGAAAACGAACTGGGCTGTTCCGGAAAAGGAATTGTCCGGGGGTAAGTATCTGATGTCCGGGGGTAAATATCTGATGTCCGGGGGTAAATATCTGATGTCTGGGATTCAAATCGATGTTTTTCCAGGGGTAAGACTATTGTCCGGGGTTGAAAATGTAAGATATGTTAGGGGGGAGGGGGAGTTATGAGAAATAGCTCGTACTCTGCCACCTGCATAATCTTTTTCTCGTCCATACTCGTTAAAAATTCCACTTCTCTTTTTAAGCACCACAAATGATACTTCTCTCTAAATCCCAAGCTTTTCTGAGCACTCATTACCTTTATATGTTAATAAATTACAGTTATGCTATTATAATTTGTCCTCGTTTCTAAAATCTTGTGTAGATTATACATGGTTCTTTCTAGGGAAGCCCTTTCTTTCAGCTCAGCTTTGAACTTAAAACCAAGCGAAACCAAGAAATATCCGTCATTTTTAAAGATAGAATCAAAACCTTTCTTTCTTCTTTAATTTCCAAAGATACAAAAACTTTTTATAGGTTTGGTTGGAAAGATCGACAAGTTCTCAGAGGATAATCGAATTCAAGATTTCTACGCAGACACTTGGGACTTGCATTCATTCGTGTGGGATCAAAATACTTATCTTGGAGTTTCACAACTTAGTACCCAGTCTTTTATCTTGAAGAAATGGGTCCAAAATGAGTAAGTTTATTTGCTTTTATGCCATTAATAGGAGGTGTTTATTTAAAATGATTAAACTTCATCAAAGTATTTGAACATTTATACAAACTAATCTAATCTAACCTTTCATGCTTCACAACTTAAATGAAAATGGGCTATTCCATTTTAAGTCCATACATAGGGGTGGACGAACTTTTCCAGGGGGTATTTTAATTGAAATTTCCAGGGGGTGATGGCAGATATTTGGAAAATTTCCAGGGGGTTAAAGAAATTGATCAAATTTTCCAGGAGGTTGACCCTAAATTATACTTCGTCCACCCTACCATTGAACCATAAAAAAAAGGGCCTTTTTCAGAATTTACCATTTTTCCAGGGGGTATAGACACATTTTCAGAGAAACCCCCTGTACGGTTTTATTTTGGAATAGCCCAATACTGTTACCCTTTTACAAACTGTGGATCCGTGGCCGAGTGGTTAAGGCGTTGAGCTTAGGATCGCAAGGCCCCGAGTTCAATCCCCCACGACGCCTTCAGTGATAAAAATGATATCACTTCTAATTCTATACTATGGAAATTATAATTATAGACTATAGGCTCCTTTTTAGGCGTTTCGCAAGGAAAGCAGGATCGCCATTAGTTTACTAGAACTGAAGAGGCGTAAATATGTCTTAATAATAATGATAATAAATTAGTTGATAAATATTTATTTTTCTTTGAATAATAGGTTCATCGAGAAGGCGATTCTGACGGTACCGCACGCCCGTAAATGGACGTCTTTCGAATGGCAATCAGAATTATACATTGTCATTGCATGCAACACTAAACCTGCACCAGGAGGAGGCTCAGCATATTCTCATGTTTATAAAATGAAATATGATGAAATCACGCTCTTTCAAAAGTTGGAAACGAGAACTGCTTTTGGTGTAGATGCCATTGAAATTGGTGAGTTTGACCATTCTTTTGTTATACACAAATAAAATTTACAGCACGACACGTTTTCTAATCTTGCTCAAAAGGAGCAGAGAGAATCTCTGATTTTTCTCACAAAATCTGACACTGCTGGTTGGCAAAAGTAATTAGAGACTACGTTCAAGAAAAGTGGCTCGCCAACTGCATTTCGTCATGTAAGGTGTTATAAAGACCAATTTCTATCTGTTTCAGGCAATGAGCTGTTCCTTGTGTTCGCCTACTTATACGGTGTCGGCAACAATGCATATTCTGACGTATTTAAATGGTCGGCAGGAGAATTCAAGAAAGATCATTTGATTCCAGTCACTGGTACCGACGTTGATACATTCAGTATCGGTGGACAACATTTCGCTGCCGTGGTCGGGACTACATCACGTGATCCTTATGTTTATCTTTTGAAATACAACGGATCGCAATTTGTGACTGCATTCAATATTCCGATGGACTCGCGGCCGTACGGTTTGACGTTCGTTCGAACACGAAATGAATATTTCTTGGCTGTCGCCTTCTATGATTTACGACAATCACTTATTTTGAAATGGAATGGTGAAGCCTTTGAGACAAGTCAAAAACTTGCTTCTTCTAAGGTGAATATTTACTTTATGTTTTTACAAAACAAAACAAACTGTTTAAATGACCTTAAAGGTAAGAGAGAGCGACTCTGTCTCGTTACAACATACTGAACCTCATAGTCCCATTAGATTAACTTTACATGGCAGTCACTTAAAAATTCACTGGTCTGGCAATGTGTATTGATATAACTTTTTGTCAACTTTTTCTTCTTTTGTCTCACTTATAAATCACGTTGACCAATATCTTCTCTTGGGATTGGTCTGTTTTTTTTATCACATTATCAAAAAAGAAGCAAAAACTTTGAAAATTGTAAACAAAAAACAAATATAAAAGACTTCCAGACCGGGGTTTCTGATAGATATTTCTCTACGCTGTCTACCTCTCTGTGATGATAAAAGCTTGAGCAATATGCATAATTTTTTCTTTAGGCACGTGACTTTGCCACAACCACCATCAACAGAGCTGGAAGAGAAATCACTTATCTAGCGCTTGTTAATTACGATGGCAAACCCATTATTTACATTTATAACGAACAGACAAAGACTTTTGCGAAACTGCAACAAACAAACTCGAAATGGACAAGAGATATCGAATTCTTACGAGTTCCAAATAGTATTCATTTAAATTTAGCCGTGGCATCCACCAGAGAGATTGTCATATATAAAGGAAGCACCACCTAACTGATAACCATTGAGAATGTGATTTAGAGGTGCAAAAGAAATCTTTTGTTGGAGTTGTAGTGATCCAACGGTTCAAGATCACCAGAAAGTGATATATGGTCATCAAACGAAATGATGGTTACTGATACCAAAACACAATAGTCATTACTAGTCATTGGTGCGTTGCTGTGTCTTGGATTCTAAGACAAATGTTTGAGATATTACTTTCAAGTAAGCAAGAATAGGCATCTGGGTCTAGCCTGTAGTCCTCTGTCTGTAAAGAGATGTAAAGGATATGCCAATAAAATGAATGGTTGGATAGATGAAGAGTTGAATGGATGAATTGAAAATATGAGTTATGAAGGAGAAATTTTACATTGAAGAGGTCAACAAAAATGGACAAAAAATAATACCATGAGAAGCGATTCAATGAAGTCATTAAAAAAACAATACCAAATTTTTATTCCACTGTAAAAATATCCTTTTTACGTATACAGTAAATCAAAGACTTCAGAAAAGAAAAAAATGTCAAAAAAGACTTTAGAGAAAAGATTCTTAATTTATATATATATTATATATTATTATGATAATTATTCAGCATAATTTTTTATGCTCAAAATATTATGTACATATGCTTCCTTTAATTTTTTTTTAATTCCCATTAGTGCCACAAGTATAATTTTACATTTTTTGTTGTTGTTAATTTAATGACCTTTTTGGACATTCTTTTGATGAATGATTGCTTGCAGGAGCTTGGTCAGACACAATGTTTGATGAAATTCAATTTCGGTCAGGCATTTTTTAATAAAATAGGTCGGAAACGTCCGATAGCAATTTCTTCAGACTCAATGTTTGTTAAAGAACATTTGTAAACATTTTTTTACTTTATAAGTTGATGCAAAAGGTGTAGTGATCACTGTTCTTGACTTATTTCCAGGAGGCCCGAGTTTGATTCCCACTGTGGTACTACGATTCACTTGGCAAGTGAATGCACCTTCGTCTGGGTCAACCAATACCATGTGAGGGAAATTTGGATACCATAACTCTGATACAAGAGTGTGGGTAGATATGCCAGATATTGTGGTGTGTGGTGGCACTCATGAGGTTCTACGCCTGCGAGAGCATAGTTTGAGTGTTACTATGGTATCTGAGTGTCGCGTGCACAGAGCCGGTGTTGTCTGGAAAGTGCTATGCTTCTTAAATCGAAAGAAGTAGGACCCATTCCCCCATGATGAGGGCCTATCCACCTATTTTAATTGAATAGAGTTTTTAGATAAATTATGAAAGAAATCTTTGAACTGCATTCTGATTGGTAGAGTCTTTGCTCGAAAGATGCACAATGGTAGGTTGGTTGTGGCTCTCCAAGTGATCATTACAGCCGCAAGAAAGAACGTAAACAGAATACAATAGCAAAATATAATAGAAAGGCATATTTCATTCTTTAAAAACATGATAATAAAAAATGCATTTAACGGATCACAGACTGTCCACGGCGCTATTTCAAGGCTTGCCCTTTTTAATGGTATAACAATAAATGTATATCACCAGGATCACTGTTATTTCAAAGATTATATTAAGATACATGAGGATAGGTACAGTGAAAATGTCAAATCAAAATAAGCATTCTACAAAGCAAATGCAATTTTCATGATTTTAATCAAACAATTTCTATTGAGTTCAATCTTTTATTCTCGAAAATTAACCTAGTTTTAATGCTTTGTTTAAAAAAAATTGCATTAGTCTAAATAATGGTAGACAAAGAAGTAAGTAAGGGTGTCAAGGCAAAACTTGAATGATCGGATACACTAAATGCACTTTACTTAATTACTTTTGATAGGTTTCTACATCTCAGTGTCATCCAATTCGTTGAATCCGATGAGGGACCATTTCTTTCACACTGTTGGAATCAGCTCTCCTAAGGTGGAAATAATTTGGGAGCAGTGGTTCGTCGGGGAGTGTGGAAAGAAAATGGTCGAGTTGCTTTTTA
>JAUJPO010089892.1:0-24001 GCA_032270745.1 Tiaropsis multicirrata | reverse complement strand
ATCTATTGTAAACCAAGATCGGTTTGAGAGGCCCAACGTGCGCCTGAAACTGTACATCTCTATAATAATAATAATAATATACAAAACATTCGAATAGGTTAAGACCATATTTAAAAAATATTTCTAGTCACGTGTCAACTTAAATAGAGAGAAGAGTCTACTGTACTTCTTGATATAGGCTTTTCTGTCGATGAAATTTTTGGGGAAAATTACCTAGTGGAAAGTCTTGCATAACTATATCATAAATGGCTTGTTCCATGGTTGTTCGACTAAATGTATGCCTCAGTTTTTGAAGAAAAAACTCATAACAATTTTCATTTTCATTTTCATCAAGTTTTGCAAACTGAGGGTCGCCCTAGGATTACGTTATCAAATAAATCTGTGGTAATAATGTGGTTGTATTTTTTCCAAGCAATTAACCATGTTTGATATTTCGTCAGAGCAATAATTTCTTAAAATGGCCGTTGGAATGCATATACAGCGAGGAAAAGTTCTCAAAAAACTCTAATCCAATTTCCACTTCTTTCCATCTTAAAATACCACACTACTCTTTCTACCATGTTTTCTTCCCTCTCTTTTTACTTTGTTGTTTACGTTAGTTTTCACATACTGTTGCGTTCGTTCACCGGAAATGTGGAGCGTTAAGCACGACGTCACGCATGCAGTTTTAGATATTCGTTTCAATGTTTCCATTCATTGAGCTGCTCTAGATAAGAAACGTGCACGGAGGTGGATGGTAAATGCTTTTTTATCGTAATTCAACCCCGGACATAGCCATGTTACCCCCGGACAACACATCCGCACAATCCTTTCCTGGAACAGCCCAACGTATATTTAATGATGATTGTCGAGGTTTTTTCCTATGAATGATTTTCTTTACAATAGATGATGCCTTTTTGTAAACCATCCTCGTTCTTTGCACTGCTCCCTCTTGTTACCATGATCAATTCATGGCCTTGATACCATAATTGGGGCCAAAAAAAATTCACGAATCTTTAGCTTAATGAAAGATTTTATAAAATTGTTATTTCGTTATTATCTCAACTTAAACACTATATAAATATTAGAAGCAGGTGCATTTGACTCTTACCCAAATTGACTAGCAGTAATTGTAAAGATGTCTTTAATGATGACTATTTTCAAAGGTATTTAAATACAAGACCACAATTTTTCTTTCCTTCTTTCTTTCAGAGAAAAAACTTTCATTGAAAGTTAATTCGATCGAATTAATACCGCTCAACGCTTTCAATTCTTTTTGCTTTAATACTTTCAACTGCCATGTTATAGGAAAATTGTATTTCCTCATGCCCTTCTTATATGTTTTATGCAGTCGAGGCCAACTTCGTTAATTCAATTACTCCAGGCTTCAAAAGTCAAAAGGTTAAGAACTGCGCTAAGAATGTTTTAAGCCTACCGAGAAAGATTTCTTGAGAAATAGCTGAAATGTTTCTTTCAGTAGAATTAAGAACAGGTTTTTACCTGCAAGTTTTGACTCCAATTAGTAACTGTTTCCCTATTTTTAAATGAAAAGGCTCATCGCATGAAGCCTATAGGAACAAACAATCATATTACTATTTGGTTAGTTAGTTTGGTTGGTTACTATTTTGGAAAATATTCTTCAGTTTTAAAATATTTTATTAGAGTTGTCTGGCCGAAACACCTATTACCCTTCCCGTTTACTAGTAAAGTAATTTCGCTTCCATTTTGAGAAATCAGTTAACAAATTAAAGATAAGTTTTCAGATTTGCGCTGATTTCGAAATAGTTGAGATTTCATTTTGTCGCTAATGAACAATCGATTAAAGACACATGTTCAATCTGCATCCCTAAATCTGTTAAAATCCTTTAAATTTCTCGTACAAAGCCACTCAATTACATGTTGTGATGGTAAAAAGTGTTTTTAATTGAAACGCCACTTATTTTTCGCGCCTAGCGCCAATTTTCTTTGATTTCAAAAGAAATGACATGTTTTAATAAGTGCTACACCAAATTCCGATAGCTCAAATAATGGTCGTCTAGGTTACTGACAAATTGAGGTCTCTTTTGATGTGGTTAACGAATTTTCTTGAGTTGATTTTCTAACATGATTGGTTTAAAATGTGTTTTGTTATTCCTGTTTCGTCTTTCAACCTTTCAAACCAATTTGAATGCAAGAGATAAACTTCTTGATCTTTGTCATTTACTTTCTTAACCTCTCAAGAATTTAGCTTGCTTGATTTTGATTATCAAATTTTAGACTGTCAGTATCTGGAAACAAAAAAAAGTTAAAAGACAACGCTTTTTGATTGTTTTACAGGCACCTTAAGTGCCTTAAGAGTAAAGTCTACAGTGTACACGAAAAGAGCAATCAGAAAGTTTGTCGTTAATAACATTAGTATCCTAATCAAATCAACACATTTCCTATTCTTCTCTTTAAATACAACTTTTAATACTTAATTAACCCTGTGTGGAAAGGAACGCAGGATTAGCCAATCTCTTCGTTTCCTTTTTCTCCATTGACAACCAGCTTATCACCTTCTTACTAATTCTCACTCAAAACAGTGGACAACTAGCAACCTATATGTGTTGGACAAAAGACTCGTTTTAAAACCCTAATATATCTGTGACACCGTTGTCCTTGTGATTAATATAGCATATTCTTCGTTTAAAAATAACATGTATGACTTTCTATTTTGGTCTGGTTGTAATCTATCTTCTTCTTCAATTCAACTCCTATATATGCAAGTCTATCGCCACTGTGGGAAATTCCTTTTTCGTCGAAAATAACTTCTTCTTTTGTTCCACTGTTTACCGATTTAGATATACTTCCCTTCACAAGGTATCATCAATTTTGACTGTTATCGGAGCCCCTGAACCTTCAATTCTTTCGCCAAAATGACCATTGTTTGTTTAGGACTGGCCTTCTTTTCTGTTTCCCAGCAGGCACGTCCAAACATCGATTCAACGTCAAAACCCTATTTGGACGTCGAAACAACGTTTAAAAAACGCTGTGTGTCTGCTGGGTTACCGCCGAACAGAGTGACAACGGTAGCTGCCTACAAAGCTGGTTGAACCTTTTCTTTTTGATCAAAATTTCTATCAATCAGTCAGTTTGGCTATCTAAGTCTTTCCTGAATGTTCATTAGTTAACGACCGCGGAAATATAATTTCAATTTGTGTTTGTTTAGCAGACGACTGTACAAATTCCGCTGTCGTATTTAACCGTTAGATTTTATACACAATCGATAAAAAGGTCTTAAAATAAACTTCAGCAGCTGAAGCGCTCAAAGAAAAGAGGGGGAATGCGCGCACTTTTTTTCTTTTTGGATTTTGGATTTGCTATGATATCCATTAAATAATCTTTAATACGGAAGCACCCTAAAAAGCTGGGTGTTCCCCCCCCCCCCCCCCAGTTTTTGAATTTTTAACAATGGATATCTTGAATTGTAAATATAGCACACGTCTACATTTTGTCGTTCTCACCTTGTTTCAAAATGTTTCAGAAATCTCGAGTTTTACATCTTGTGGGACATGCTGTGCGGATTTCTTGCGAACAGCTTAACAACGAAACTTAATTTGGCTAATTACATGCTTTCGTTTGATGCAAATACTGCTAACTAATGGAATTAGTAAAGTTAATTGCTTTTAATCAGTATTCAATTTTAAAAATCATACAAAATCCGATGCTTAGATGCTTCGCACGTGTGCTTCTATCACACTGCAAGTGAGGACCCCTCCCTCCCTTACTTTTAAGCAAAATCCTGCTCTCCAATCAGGAAGAACTTGGAGTAGTACCTTGAAGGGGTATATTACCATTTTGCTATGAAGGTAATTAAAGCTGTAAATACCGTATGATTTTGAAAGGATCTTAAAACAAAACAGGTTTTTGCTATTTTTTATTGTATTGACAGTGTACAAAGAAATGAGATCTATATCTAGTACATTATCTGACGAATAAGATTTTTTTGATTCATTTGACAGATCCCATACTGATCTTTACGTGAAGCTAAGGAGCCCTTAGCCCTTATCCTGCTGGGATAATTAACCTTGTAAAAAATTGACAGTATTAGCATTTTATGCAAGTGTTTTTCCTTCATGTTTGTTGTGTATTTAGTGACAACAAAACAAGCTTGGACTCGTTTCTTACTTTTCAACAACAAAGGTGGTCTACACTTTTTCACAGACAATTAATGAAAAGGTTCTAAGAATTTGAAGGAGGTCAGATTTCCATAAACAGCTAGCCTGAACAAGTATACTTGGATCGGGCTGGTAGAGACAAGAATATTTTTTTCGCGTCCTTGTAGTAACCGCTGTTGATTGAATTTCTTTTTGTGACTGAAAGTACAATCATAGAAATTCTTGTCACTATACAACGCTCTTTAGTGTCTAGGTAACTGAAACACAAATACAAAGAAAGACGTGAAAAATCGAAAATTGAAATCGCAGAACAACTTTTATAATGAAAAGCAAAGAAAAGCTTTTTTCGATATGAAGAAATTTTATTCTTCACAATATATATGACGGTCCACGTGTTTTTTTTATTCGCCCGCGAAAATATTTCTTTTATTTAACCGTTAGTTTCCAAGGGGATCCTTTGGAACTTTTTTTCTCTTCGTTTTTACAAATATTCATCTTTACACAGCATCTGATGCCCCTTCATCAAGTTTCATTGTTTGTTCAAACGTCGTGTGATGCCCTATTTTACGCGCGGTTCAAATTTCGAATTCATTGTTTTACAAAATATTCAACATTTTCGAGATCTCTCTGTTTTGAGATTCCTATTATTTGTGGACTTTTCAATGGGTTCCAGTACCAATATTTTCAAACAAAGGTTCTCAAACAGTTAACTTTATTCACCAAACTTTATAATGAAAGTAAATAAAGCCTAGGGTTTTATTCCTTTGGGTCTTTATATTCTTGAAGTTTTGAAAATCTCGACTCCCCTCTGATCTATTGATACACGGCTACTATTTCAAAACTTGTAAACAAGGGCTGAAAAGATGTTATGTTTTGAAGGAAGCTATGGTTTGTTCCGTTAACATATCTTTCACGAATGAGCGCCAAAAATTCTCCTAGTTGACAAGATTATAAACACAAAAACATTTTTGATATTATATCGATATTATATCACAAAATGTTCTCGTGATTTCAAATAATTTTATTTTGAGGAATCACAAATTTTCGTGTTTAATCAAAAAAAAATTGACATGATACTCTTCGTTACGTAAATTTGCTCAGAAATGATGTCAAACGTTAATTCGATCCTCTTTCTCTCAAAACTTCTTAAAATTCATAAAATGTAAGCATAAAATTTATTATGTTACAAGAAAGGTCATATTTCAAAGAGTTACAACGTCCTTCTATGAAAATCATCTTCCAAAGTACTCAAACCCCCTAAATTAATTCGTGTTCTACGCGATTGTTTGGCGTCATTTCGAAACCACCGCCCTCGTACACCGGGGAATTTTTGATTGGTACAAAGGGAAATGCCCGCAAAGTTTGCGTGAGAAAAAAAAATGAAGAATAGACCTTTTGGCGCTTTTATTTATTTAGTGAGTTCCGCAGGCAGATTGCATAATCCGGCCTTTTAAAAATTCATTAAATAGAAGAAAAAAAGAGAGAAAAGGTGCCGAAACAACAAACGTGTAGTACAAACATCTGTTTTCTTTTATGCATTTTCATGTTTTTCTCCTTTTCCTTCTTTTGATTTTTATTGCGTTCCTTTTAAGTTTTTTGTTTCTTTTGGAACGATTGATGATCAACACAACACATGACTCGATAGCGATCAAAAGTTCCTCCTTTCTAAACACACAGTGAACTAAACTGATGACCTTTCGCCCTATCTTCGTTCATTGCTACACAAATTGTCTAATCCTGATTGTTAAAGATCGCTTCTTATTTATAAGAATAAAAATGTTCAATAAAATTGCAAAAGTTTGTTTTCGTAGTGATCAAATTGTGAACATTTTCATTTTATTTCTTCGACAGATTCTAAGTTAATTCTGCATTAAGAAATTGTAATTTCTTTTTTTACGAAATGCGCATACAACAAACTAAGTCGAAACTTGGTCCTAAGTAAGAGCTTAGTGGGCGCTCAAGGGATCAAGAGAAAAAAAATGAAAGGGTGTGTTTAGCAGAAGTTGAATGAAGAGAAGGCAGATGCTTAGTATTCTTTGTTGCTTTGTTATTTTGTTGAAAAAACACTGAAAAAGATGTTGAACCTTTTTAAGATGTAGTAAGAAAGCACGTGGCTTGATAACCGCGTGCCATTGAGAAAGAAAGAAGACACGAAAAATATATGAAAAGAATATTGCTACCATGATGAAAAGTTGAAAGAAAAACTCGTTTCTTTTTTTGTGTTTATAGTTTATATTCCCCTCCATCTTGCTTTCCTTACATCAAATGGTGTCTCTCCTCTTTTCGTTGGCTTTTGTTTCTCCATTTCTTTCTTTCTTTTCATAATCTCATAATAAAACAGATGACACAATACGCTAGAATATGTCGCGGTGAATCACACAGCTCTATTGTTCACCTCGTTTCACTGGATATAAAAGTTTGAATGACTCGTTAATTGTCGTTGTTAATCATGTGGCTATAAAAATGAACCAATGAGATCGTTTGTTGTTATTCCAAAAAACATTGAGATTTGAAAAGACACTCATTCATATAGAGATAAAGGACCGCCATTTATAAGAAGCGTATGTCGTGCGCTTAAAAGTTCAAATTGCTATTTCACATTTACTGTTGTTATGTATGTATGTGTGTAAGTGTTGTGTGGGAACAAAATGCAATACTGACTCAACGCACCACCGAACACTGAAACATTTAGAGAAAGATATGAACAAAGTAAAACATACACAAAACACACACACATTTTTTTAAACAACGAAACAAAACTCAAAACTTTTTTTTAATTTATACATCTCGCACACCAACAAGAACATGGCTGTAACAGGACTTGAATCTTCAGATGATTTGAGATTACAGTTAGCACGGAAATTGTATACAGCAGTTGTTTTAAATGCTTCCATATTGAAAGTGAAAGATGTTTTAAAGATCATTGATATTGAACGTATTGTCAGTGTTTTAAAGAAACGAGGATTATGGAACGGAATTCGTGGATTTTTACAGAACTATCCATGCTCATTTTTAGTGACCGAAGAAAATGGGTGTGCTGTTATTAAACCAATCGTTACCATCGAGTTTTGTCGTGACTTTGACGGAAAACGTGGATGTAACAAATCATATTGCTACAAACTACATGTGTGTCGACATTTTGTGAAAGGGAAATGTACATTTGGACCCCGTTGCAAGAAACCACACCATTTCCAAAACGAAAACACGCGGGAAGTTTTAAAGAAACATTTTCTTGGCCAGCTGAGTGACGAAGAAACACGCGAATTTTTATGTCGTAACGTTCAACATTTACTTGACCCAGAACTTGCCAATGCTGAACTTCCCAAGTGTTTAGAGATTTGCAAATACTATAACGTAGCAACAGGATGTACTCGCGATTTTTGTCCTTACATTCACGTCTGTCGCTTCTTTGCTGAGGATGGTAATTGTAAATTTGGTGGCCAGTGTATACGAAAACACGATATCAATAACGTTCACTCCAAAATCCTTCTTCACAGATATCACATGGACCACTTGAACGAGCAACAAGTTTTGGCTTACCTCAAAATCAAAGGAGAAAACCGTGGTGGTGAGCAACCTATCACCAATGGGGTCGTTGTCAATGGTAACTCGTTGAAAGACAGCAAAACACAAAGTTTATCTTCATCGAACAACTCTCTCAACACCAACATTTCCTCCGGTGGGTTTTCTTCACAATTCTCTTTACCAAACTCTGTCTATGGCAGTCTTCACTCTATAATGTCAGACCACAGTAACTCAAGAAAGCTCTCACAACCTCAATCTGCTGCTATCAACGGCCTACCCTCCATGATTGACTCTATGAACCCAGCCAGGAAACTTTCACTTCCCACTCCACCAATGGGTCGATCAAACCTCTACAGACCAAGCATGTCTCGCGAAGAAAACAACAACATATTGTTAGGATCGTCCATGGAAAACACAACCTCAAGGATGGGATCTTTGGGATCCAATAACTTCAAAGTTGGCTCATGGAGTGCAGCTGACGTTGATGTCAATTTTACTGCTTCGACAAGTCCTTTGATGTCACATCACAATTCATTCGTCAATTCGTCATCTTTAACTGAAGGCAGCTTGGCAAATTCCATTCGTTACCTTAACAACGAGAATTCTCTTCTAAACAACAACAACGTTTCAGTAACATCCATCAACAATGGAGCATATCAAATAACCAAACCTGTTCCAACACAATCCAATGGAGTGCATATTTCAAAATCATACAATGACACACATTCCTCATCATCGTCACAACTTGCTCGCGACTTTCAAAGTTTCAGTTTACACGACAACCACACCAGCAACACAGGATCACGTGATCAATCACGTGGTTTCTCAAGCAGTTTGGGCCTTAATAATCTCTCCTTACCGAATGTGCACAATGCCCAACCACCACAACCACAACGTTTCAAGTTCACAGACAACTTTGACAACTATCATTCAGACCCTGAAGACAAGCTCTCAACCAGCTGTACCACAAGTAATGGTGTCAATTTCTCAAACTCATTGCGTTCACAAACAAGCTCATTGTTCACCAACCGTAACCCTATCCTTCGTACATCTTCCAACGATATAATTTCACCAACAGGCTCATCTTCCAGCATCAATGGTATCAGTAACAACAACAATAACAACAGGTCGCCAGTTTTCGACGTCAACGATCCTTTCAGCGAGTGGAATGAAAACGGTGAACGAATGTTCAAATCATTCTCAGCTAAGGAAAACGACGATGAATTCTCGTTACCTTATTACCGAACACGCTCGTTACCTAATTTCGAGACGACAAGCCTATACAAAAATAACAGCAACGACAATTCTCCAACGGAAACGACGCTGAACATCGGAAAGGCGAAACCCACAACACTCGGGGAGTGTATCTGTCAAAGAGGAGAAATTTGTCTGCCAAACATTAATGGTGGAGGCTGTAACGTCATGAATTGCCCAAAACAACATTCTAACGAACCTTTCCTATGGCAAATCGCTGCTATCCCTTCTTCACAAAAAGCATTTGCTAATAAGAACCTTAAAAACGATAACACAGATATTGTAGCGGCTAGTTTAGCCTGGATCAACATTGTTGACGAGAATGAAAACATGAAAATGGAGCTGGCTTATTGTTCAGTGGAACTAGAACAATGTGAAATCGAAGTCTTTGGAGATTCCATCATGATCAATTTCGAGGAGATGACTGGTGAAGGGAGATTTGATGTCACCGAACACAATCATTTACATAATGGCGGATCAAGATCATGTGACCTGTCTGCATGGCTTCTCCAGGCTAATGGTAAGAGTCTTTTACTTTTGTGTTTTTTTGTGTGAATGATTTCTGTCTGGATGAAGATTAAAATCGTCAAGTTATAGTTATTTTTTACTCAGCACAATGAATGAAATGTTTAAGGTTCGATTTCATATGCATACAGGAAATTCCAAGGGAAATTATGATAAACATTTTAGAACTTACTCGAGATATGGATTTCTTAACATGTTTGAAGACTGTAGGAGGTCGATCGAAAAAATGTAAACATTTCAAATGGTTTTACACTTCCTTTCTTCTACGTCAATTCTCTACATTGCTCTTTTGTTTTTCTTTATGATGGTGAAAAATTATTTTGAATCAGTCTCCTACTAAAAAGAGGTTTTCATTCTGTTAAGTTGTTTGAGAGAAAAAAAGTCTCATGGGCTAGTCATTTATTTGGTTGTGAATTAGATTAAAGGGTGTTTAGTTTTCTTCTCAACCTTATTTATCAAAGCGTGACAAAGTTGACGTCTACCCTCTCTCTCTTTTCGATCTTTGTTATTTACTTTTGATGTACTAGAACAGTGTTGGGGGAATAGTTTCAGATTGTTTATCTTGTCTTGATGACGTCATCAATCCCTGATAGGGTTCACCTAATCACCAGCTATAATTAAACCAAATGATAAACGTTTTTGTGATTTCTATCTCAAAACATATTGTTTTTCTCTGTCCTCTTAATTTAATTAGTCCAAGTAAGCGATAAAGTTCTTTTGATCGAAAATAACTTGTTTGCTTAGAACGGCATTTCAATATGACTGCTTTATACTGCTTATTAATTAGCCTCATGAGACATCTTTACTTTGTTCTGTTCTCTTGTTTTTAATAAATAATTCATTTTTGATGAGTTGCGTATTTCGATCAGTCGATTAGTGCTACAACCATCCAAACGTAAATGGTTTGCTTTGACGTAAAGCTCATCTCCGTTTTAATAAATTGCTTTAGTGCTCGTTATGATGGACTTTCTCAAACCACGTTGACTGTTTGTTCAAATTTCGATCTAACAAGACCTCATTCAATCTTTTTTCTAGCCGCAAAAAGGCTATTAAGATAATTTATAACAAGATGGCTGATTAAAGGCGAACAAAAAAAAATGAATTTTTCTTTTCCTCTGGTTATTTTCATGTTCCATCAAGTTTAGAAAATTGCCGTTGCTTAAATTTGTTGTCTAAGGGTACCGCCATTTTGTCATTGTCTCTCTAAGTGTCAATATTGAATTTTGAGGGGTTAAGAGAAAAAATAAAGTTTTCTATGCTTGTGGTTTAGCGTTATTTACTTTTCCCCTCTACTTTTTCATGCATTTTTTGAATGGTTGTGTAATGTAGTGGCCTTAAAACCATCGGATTCATTACAAAATGCCCTTTCACGGATTACCTAACCCTTCTTTCTTACTATTTTGTGTATAGTAATTTAAAAAGAAAATGAGGCTTAATTTTTCAACTGGATTTTTTTAATCATAAAATTAGTTGAAGAATGTTAAGTTACACAAACAATCTGATTCGATTGAAATCAAAGATCTTCGTGTGTGTTTTATCTATTTCTGCGTCCTGCTCTAAAGATTTCGTGACTTGATTACATGGAAACATTTCTCTTTGTAATTATACTGTAAAATATTTTTCATGTTAAAGCCCCTCCCTTTCAATTTCTCAAAACATAAAGCTGTGTGAAACAAAAAGAATCTTTTGATTTTTACCAACTCACCAATCAATGAAAACATAGTTCTGACGTTCTTGCCACCCTTCTACCCCTGCAGGTTACCATTTTTTCTTACATTACATATGTGAAAATGGATTTTGTACTTTGAAACATAGTGAGTGCTAATCCCTCTATTAACTAGTTTTAAGCCTCACAAATGCTGCTTTACGACAACTGCTTGACTTCAATGTTGATGAACTTTTATTTGATTCCGTTCATTTGAACGTTGAAAACTAACTGTTTCCTATGCTGTTTTATCACAGTTACTGACAAAACATCAACATTTATTTCCAAGTTTAATTAAAAGCAATATTATATGGTTTAATTTTGTCAGTGTAATTAAAAAAACAAATTTTCGAATGTGTATGTGTGTCTTTTTGGTCCTCTTTTTCGAAATTAATTTCGACCAAAAAAAATTTAATTGGTTTAAAACGTTTCTATATTTTTCAATTTTTCTAGATGAAGTGCCAAGTCGGCGAAATTCACAAGATGCAGTGTTTTATCACATCCGTCGTTTGACGACACCCTCCTCCATCACAGCTGATCTCAATCTCAAATACGCCACACAATGGAGATGGTATTGGCAAGACAGTTTCGGCATGTGGAGAAGTTTTCCTAAAAATAGCTGTGACGTCATCGAGACAAGTGCAGCATGTTTGTCAGACGATATTGAAGCCAAATTTACAGCAGGTAGTTAATTATTGAAGCTCATTAAAGGTTTCATTGAGACTTCCTCCATGGGTTTTTTAACAGATGACCTTTATTTAAATTTGATTACTGTGGTTTAATAATTTTCCTCTAGTGAAAGTTTGTTTATGTTTTGTAATGCATTTTTTTCTGAAAAACCACCACCAACTTGTTCTCATTGTGACATTTTTATTCATTCTTTTGGTAGGGCTTGACCAGTGTTTATTCGAAGAGCAAAAAGTTTTGTTGGACTTTAAAGCCATGGTTCAAATCAACTGTCAAACTGGCAAACAAAAGAAAATCCGAAGACGTCCACTGTTCGTCAGTAAAGAACAAAGAAGCTTGTACTCAAGGTATTAATCATGGTATTGTTGCATCTTAAGGCTCTGTTTACATGACTTTAGTTTTGTGGCTGTTTAGTTATTTGGTCCCTTTTCGTGTTTGTTTTTTATCCTTATTGGGTTGATTACGATGAGGTTATCAATAGACACCCTTTTATTCATCCCATATTTAGAAGACGTATTTTATGCTGGTCTCAGCAATTTCTATTTTTGTGCTGATTCGAAACAAATCTATAATAATCTTCTCATTGCGCTGTTTTTCTTTTACTTCTTTCCCCTTGGGTACATATTATAATAAATCTTTTTGTTGTTGTATATTTCACTATATTTAAACTTTCGATGTTTTGATAAATCCGATTTTTATTTGACACTGTTTTTCCCTCTGCTGTATGAATCATCCAAATCTTATATTGGTTTATTTATTGTATATCCTTTATGCGCTTCTCTCATCGTTGAGAAATTTCATGAACCCAATCAATATCATACACCACCCTTTTTTCTCATCGTACATTCGTGCTCCTTCCTTCCCGCTAAGTAAAAACATGTGTACGTGGGGTTGTTTTCAGACTTACCACCTTCCCATGACGTCATTTTGTGACCATCATTTTTGAAAGACACGAATCATAGTTTTTATCACAATTTTCGGAGTACCAAAAAATTCGTTAAAAAATATTACGCCTACGTTTCTCGTAGATTTCCTTTTATTGAAAAGTAATTTTTATTAAGTTAATTCTGAACACGTATGAGAAAAAAAACGAGAGAAACTTTTTAAGAAAAAAGTCTAATACAACCCACTAATCTCATCAAACTTTTTTCGTCTTAAACTCATAGCCTGTAACCTTGATCTCCTTTTAGCCCGACTGGCAGTGTTACAGACTTGAATGCAGACATATCACGTCCTTGGTACTGGGACAATGAAAAAAACGAAATCCTTCAAAACACATTGTCTTCATATCAACTCGTTGACGTCGACGAATCGTCCGAAATGCTGTCCAATGTCCGAAATTTATTCTCTCGATCAATGATTGGGAAATCCTACGAGATCATCAGCGTCAAATCCGTTCAAAACCCTCATCTGTGGACCAAGTTTGTCAGGTAAACACCAAATTGATTTATTATGACTAATATCGTAATATTTTTCTTTTGTTTGTTTTCGTGAACAGCTTTTTAAGATAGCGGATTCATCATCAATCCAGACTTAAAACTAATGTGATTCTTTAGTTTGTTCTTATAACAAGTAAGTGTGGTAGTTGATGTCTAAATCAGCTTAAAATCTTTGTTGGAATTTTTTGCTCAGCATAGAGCCTATGTGAGAAAAGATACAGGGACTTGATAATCTGTGTTAGCAGCTGTGCATTTAAAATTTCTCCAGCTGCCTCTGAGAAAGGCGTAGACCTTTTGATCCAACTTAATGACTTCTTTTTATCCCTTTAGACTGCGTTCGTCATTGAAGTCCAACGGATTCAAGCTAGCAGAGAAGTTTGTGTTCAAGAAAGCTGCTGAGAAAGAGTTGTCAGGTATTTGTCAACAGGGATTCCCTATTTGCACATGTAAACAGGGCGATAAATACCACACTCAGAATTCGTTCACCACAGACGCCAAATGTTTGTTGACAGATAAGGATGAAACAAACGGTGAAATTAAATACATGTTTTGCGTCCGAATGGCTGTTTTGTTGTCCGACTTGAAGAATAAGTCATGTTCGTCCATTTTGGCTGAGCGAGTTGAAGAGGAAGATGAAGAATCGTCTTCAGATGATGAAATCAATTCGGTCCCATCCCCCACCTTACCAAATAAAAATAATAATTTGATGTGTCGACATGGCAATCAAATCTACCCAGAATTCCTGGTCGTTTTCAGAATGTGAATTTGTGTTAGTGGTTGTTCAGGCGTGGTTATAGTGTGTGTGTGTGGAGAGAGTTATTTTAAAAACGATTTGAAGAAAAAACGAAAACTTTTTAAACTTGCAAGTACATGGTAGACAAAATTTTTTTTTGGAATATATGCAAAAAGAAAGCAGGTAGATTACTTTTTGTTTTTGAAAAAATATAAAAGAACTTTGGAAGGATTTTTTATAGGATTTATGCAGAAATCCTCTTCATGTAAATAGAAAGTGTAAGAATATTTGTTTTGTTTTTCGGTTCCTGGAGAATTACATCATAAAATTCTTTCACGAATCCAAAAAGAGTCTAGATACGTCATAAAAACCTATATTATAATGTATTAAAATTCAAAAAAGCTTCAAAACAACCAAATTTGTTTTTGAGGAAAAACCGATATTTTATCATTTTTTATTAATGTTCAAGACCTAAATTATTATTTTTTTGATCTTGAGCTTTTGCATACTTATATTATTTTGACGAAATCACAGTTAGGATTACCCCCTATAAAAAAGTAAACAAATAAAAAAACCCTAAAATAAAATTTTTTTATTTATGTTCATTTGAATTATTTTTTAGATATATCACTTTCACTTTTACAAAAAAAAAATCTTCCACTTTTTAATATTCAACTCATTATTACGTATTGTGTTTCGCTCAAGTTAAATTAAAAAAACTCAAAATTTTTACAGCGAGTAAGTTCAGTCTTGAAGTGAAGTTTTATTGAACACTGAAACAGTTTTTTATCAGCGATAAGCCCTACATCTGACTTTTTTCTTACTTCTTTTGCTTTTCAAGTCACGAAACTTGGCGTGTCCAATGTCCAATATTTTAAATACAAGAATGATGTTTCTAAAAAACCTCTATGAGTTAACAAAAGAAATTTTAATTAGAAATGGTAAAGACAAGAGAAAGGGAAAAATATTTTATACCATTATTTATTGTATTAAAACAGTTCATTAAAATTTTAAAAAAGTTTTATGCGCGCTCAGAATAATTTTACCCTTTTTTGTTTTGTTTGTTTTTTAGATCTTGCATTCTCTACTTCCAACGAATCAAACCTTTTCGCTTCCTTTTGAAAGAATATTTCGCTCAAGGCGGGCGGCCATTTAAAAGAATTTTTTTCGCTATGTTATTTTTCTGTCAGGGCTTTTACCATTTACACACATTACTGTTTGAGAGATGTCGAGAGCTCCCTTCCTGAACTGTTTATTTCTAAACAAACACCCCTCTCAATCAAACAAACACACCTTCGAATATAAGATATTATTTAATAAAACACTGCACTTTTGGTAAATCAACTAGGTTTGTAAAATCATTAAAATTTTGAATTTTTTATACGAGATGTTTTATGAAATGGTAAAAGTATTTTTTGTTGATGATTGTTCTCAGTAGTTTATTTTTTATAGTATTTTATCGTTTTTTGTTGGTTAGATAGGTGCTACGAGAAAAATCATAGACAACTATTAGACGACGGGGTGATAAAAATCTAAAATGAATAATTCACATCGGTCAGTGAAATACACGTTTTTTATTCCGGTCTTTACTTTACACGTTATAAGACACCAGGTGCGAATTTTTGGGGGTTCCTAAGGGGAACACGTGTAAAAAAATTTCATCGGAACAAGAACTTTATACTATTAGCATTAGAGCATTGTGGAAAAGGTTTCTTTTCAGCAGATTTGCTTCTTCTTTAGTTTCTTTTTTGAAAAGGTTTTTCATCACAAGCTTTTCGTCTGAAAATAAAATGAAAATAGAAAAACATGAAATAAAGGAGGAAAGTCTACTTTTGTTGTTGTTGCTTTATTCTTTTTTCTTTAAAGGTGCAAGTATGGCTAGATAGAGAAAAATAGGTTCCCAAGAGAAAATTTTAATGAACAAAATTTGTAAATATAAAAAAATTCTCATTTCTTTTACTATGGTCTAAATATTAATTTTTATGTATACAAGGAAAATAAAAAGTAGATCATTTAAACGATTTTTTTTGTTTGTAATTAGTGAAAAACATTAATGATAAAATTTAATGCCAGCCAAAATGTATGATAAAACTGTTTTAAAAAGGAAAAAAGTTGGCAATAATATTTTGCTTGTATTAAATTACAAAAATCCAAAATTTATGAATACAATTTAAAAAAAATATAATGATAGTTTTTACAAGCCTAGTAATTATATTTGCTATCATGAGGTGAAATCACTTATTTTGTTTTAAATATATTATTTTTTATTATTATAATAATTTAGAGAAAAAAATGCACTAGTATTATACGTGAAAGATTTTTTGTCGCGCGGCTTGCTGAAAAAGAAAAATTTCACTCACATTTTTTTGTACACTTTTACGAGTATCATATTTAATTTAAAAAATAAATTTTTTTCAACAAAAAAATACAACATTAACACTAAACTTTTGTTGATTTTCTTGACCCAAGTTCCTCGGTCTTTACTTTTCATTCAATAAAAGTTAAACCATGGAGGTAAGAAAAATAAATGACTCAACTCAAACTATTCCATTGTATCTAATCCTTGATGGCAAAAGGCTGTTTGGTTGCTTTGCGGCAAATCAATCAATTAGGCTTGCACTCATAGGAATATTTAAGTTGATGGGAATTTGAATAAGGACAGTTTACATTTTTAATTTGTTCATTGAAAGATAACACCGTTTTTGATCAAAAATGAGAAAACTTTGCAATAATAAGCACAAAACCCCTTGTTGTTATTTCTTAGCCTCGCTGCTCGTGGAATCCTCCATAAAATTTAATTTTTTTTAGATATTAAGGAATAGTAACCTTTTACTTATCATCTATCGAAATTTGAAAACAGCTTCTGCTTTAGACATAAAGATTTTTGTAAGAGAGACTTTCTCTGAAGTTTAAAACATTTAAATCACATACCATACGGAAAGGGTTGATTCTCCATTTATATTCTTACCTTCATGGTTATACCCTTAAAATACCTTAGGTAACTCTGAGTAGTGCGTACATTTGTAAATAGTTGTAAATTTTTTTTGGAAAATCAAGACCAAAAGCTCTTTATCTTTGAACTTCACTAAAAACTCCGGTATCTAATTGTTTGTTCGATAAATTTCAAAATTTCTATGTGATTTTCATGGATGAGCCAATGGGAATGGTTTTCTACGCTAATTTTCGACCGGGGCCGGTATTTTGGACATATTTTCCCAGTGAGTAGGGGTCTGTGATTTGGGCTGTTATAATACTCTACGTTACGAGGACAGTGCAGAATTCTAACGTTCATTTAGCCAGGAATCATTAAAATGACCTGCAGGGGTTACATATTTTATATAAAATGGGAGGGGGTGAAAATAATAATTTGTTTCTATATAATACTTAAAATACACTCAATTTAGGGCGTGAATAGTTGAAACTTTGGTGTTCTGGACCCGAAAAGGCTTAAAATATTGTAAAATTGTAAATTATTGTAAAATTATTTTGGGGGTGTGAAATGCAATTTGACCCCCTATTAAGCAAAGTACGCAGATGACTTGCTTCAGAGAAACAATAAAAACACCACTGGTGTCTTTGACCCAGTGGAAATATTTCTCAAAAAAAGACCCGTTTTTTAGCCCAAGTGGAAAAAATGGTCACCCCATTCGAAAATCGGATATTCTCTCTCGCCCCAGTGGTAAAAGAAAGAATAAAAAGCCACCCCATTGAAATTTTGATGAAAACACCCCTGTGTCTGTGACCCACTGAGATCCGCCCCAGTAGAAAAATGGATTAAAAAAAGGTTTGTTTTTTAGCCCCAGTGGTAAAAATGGTCACCCCAGTAGATAATCGGATATTCTATCTGACCCCATTACAAAGAGCCACCCCACTGAAAGAAAGAACAATATATTTTTCATCCAACTCAGTGGATTTGAAATTTTGGTTCTTCACCCCATTGAGCTTTTGGTACCCACTGGGGCTCAGAGACAGGGGTATGAAAGAACAATATATTTTTTTGACCCCACTAGAGAAACATTACCATTTCACCCAACACTAACACTTAACACTTTTTTATCAATTGAATAAATCTCACCATGGGTTCATAAAAATAATTTCATACAGTAATTACACATAGGTTCAAACGAAGTTGGAGGAAGGCTAACTCTTAAAGTAAACGCAATGATGGATAAAGAATGCCCGACGATAGCCATGAGATTAATGAAGTAACTTCTTACACACAGTCAGAAAAAGGGAAAAGTTAGCAATATATCTTGCTCCACATATATTTTTTTTAATTCAACACAGGACATTAGTTCGTTATCCATCATTGCATTCCGGTTAAGACTTGGAGTAAAAGCTTTGGTGGAAAAGGTTCAAATTTTGTTGACGTACAAAGGCAAATAAATGTACTATAAATATTTCAAAATCTGGAAATGGTAACATTTTTGAAAATTAAAAAATAAAATAACTTCTCAAAAACAACAAAGGAAACTATCCTTTAAAATCAAGGCTATCACCAAAACTAGAAGTAGTCTGTAAAGTATCACTTGCTCCGAACGCCGTTGGGATATTAATGTTTAAAATATTTGGTTGTCGAGAACCCCCTGATGAAGAAGGCCGGCGATAGTTTGATTTCATGGGCGAAAAGGCCGACTGCTTTGGTGCTTCAATTGGACTATCACGTGAAGATTTCGATGATTGTGATTGGTTAGAATATCGAGAACTGCGACTAGACGGTTTTGTAGTTATATTACTGTTTGTGCGTGATTTCGACCGCAAGCTGTCTCTTTCTGAAGATTTCAGTGTCCTTGAAAGCGCACTTTGACGTTGTGAGCTTTGTTGTGACGTCACCGACTGTATACTCCTTCGCGGATCTGATGTGAAAGATTTTACAGAGGAATGTTTGATCGTTTCATCTATTTTCAACGGAGAAACACTATCTGTGTAATTTGAAACAAGGGGTAGCGAGACACTACTCGTTCCTGATAACGTGCCATTACTAGCGAATGAATCGTCAGAATAACCATCATGTGACATAAAAGGCATTTTTCTATAGGTTGTATTCTCATCACGTGATACAAATGAAGACTCTGGATTGGCTGTATTTTCAAGTAACGTGTTCTGATTGGTTAAAGTAGTTGAAGACCATGTTTTGTTATCATCAAAAAGTTCGGAGGGTGAAATAGGGCGTGGTTCGGGCGGTGAATGAAAACCAACCCGCGAATCCGTTTGTTTGATCTGTGAAACTTCTCCTGAATTTTAAATAGGTCAAATCATATATTTCAAGAGCGTTTAGATTAAAATTTTGACGTTTGAATAAAAAATTTCAGATATAAGTTAATATATTATACGGAATACACTTTTCGTACGTCAGGTAATTTAAAAAATGGACATATTTTACCAAATTGCATGGTTTTGACAACCTGTTTCAAAAATATCAGTTTCAAAAATTTGGAAAGTTTGATTTAATTTCGCGAATCAAAGATTCCACAAGATTTCGCGATACAAATCTTCGCGAAAAAGGCTCAAACTCGCGAAAATTAATCCGATTAAAGTAAAGGCGAAAAGAATATTCCACTTGCAAGGGAAAAAAGGGAAATCAAACAAAATGATTCACTCACCAACAGAATCATCTGACCGAGCTTCATTCATCACCTCCATCAACAATTTTTCAATGGATGTTTGCACTGAAGCATCTACTAATAATGGCGGCGGACTTTGTTGAGGTTGTTGAATACCAATATCTTCGTCTTGCTCTGAAATTTGAAAAATAATTCTTGATAAAGTAAACAAATCAAATCTGAGGTGATACGAAAGCGAACGTGAAACCAGGACTTTGCCACTCCGTTCTTGATATGAATTGCCATGCAGAAAATGTTAGAAGACGTTGAAAAAAAACCTGCAGCTAAGATGAAATTCCTGGTTGAAAATAAAAATTTCCTACCTACCAAAGCACAAGGAAGAACTATTTCGCGCTCACTAGAATTTCTGCTTTTTGGAATTTGAATCCTAATTAAAAGGAATCGAAAATAGTCACCTTTACCAGGAGCTGCCGCAACTTTTCTTTGCTCCGTTTCTTCCCCATATACAGGTCCTACAGCGTCGTAGACTTCATTATCAGTAAAACGAATTTGGTTTTCGTTATTGTCCATTTCTTGGTCACGAGGAATTTGCCCTTTATGTGTCATAGCGTATCTCAATTTTTGGGTTCGAGTCAATCCGTATGGTAAAGCTGACTTTGTACTCGTTACTTTTCTCTGCCTTTTTGCTTTTTCGAGTTTGTAATCTCGCTGCTTAGGTTTGTTAGTCTTTGGAACTTCGACTTTTACTTTTTCTTCTTGGCTCGACCGTTTTTCATGTTTAGTTCCTTTACCAGAATAACGAATTTTATCTTGCGGTGGGACTTTCTTCGTATTTTGTTCCGTAGGTAGATCAATGGGACAGTCACGATCAGTTTCGTTTACATTTTCACGACTTTGGTTATCCTCACCATTCAAAAATTTATTGAATTTGGCGATTTCCGATACAAGACTACATAATAATGGCATCGATTTCTTTATTTGTCGGAAGGTCATTTCTTCATTATTAATTTTTGGTTCGGCAGAGAGGATTTCGTTCCGCAGTTTCTTTTTCCGGTCATTGTCCTCATCGGGCACCTTTTTCATCGGATAACCTGAACTTTTCTTGGGCAACCAACGTTCTATAATCGGTTCCTCTTCGCTGAAACTCGATATTTCTTCTTTGTATTCTTCAAATTTTGTTTCAGTCAAGTATCGAGATTTTCGTATAAACTTTTCCTCCAATGATAATGAACTGGAGCGGATTGCATCGATGTTGTGATTTTCGTTTGGATGTAAATTGAGAAACAAGGGTGGCGGGCAAAACATGTTATCGTGTTCAGTGATTATTTCTTCGCTGAATGTTTCTTTTTGAATACGCTTCTTCACTGTTCTTTTTTTACGAACTCGACAAGAAATATCTCTTGAAGTTTTCTCTTCACAAATCTTTACTCCTCCATCAGCGGGTAAAAGTTCACGCAGAGGGTCAGGGATAATCGATTTTTCTACCTTTTTAGCAGGGCTTGTAGATGCCATGTTATTATCGTTCTCATCTTCAAGACTCAAATTATTTATTAAAATATTAATTTGCGAATCTTTTTTCTCTTGGACTGTCACGTGACGAAGAAGCGAACTTCCATAGCAAGTCAACTTGAGATTAAACGTCATCGTACCAATAACAGTTCCCATCAAATTAAAAAGTTTTACATTTTCATTTTTATCGGCAACTGCAAGACAATCAGCACCTGTTTCTTCTTGCGCTTGTTCCACATCGTTAATTAATGATAACAAAGGCACTGATGCCACACCAAGTAATTTTGGTTGCTTTTTAAGATCGTCCTTATAAATACAATCCACCAAAGTGATATACAACGGTATCTGTTGAACTGAATTTTTCAATTTCTTAAATGTTTGCTTGAATAAGCACGATTTTCCCTTATTAAAATTATACCCATCAAACTTGTTTCTTAAAGAATCTAAATTCTCAGCAACATCCGTTACATCGACATCTTTAGAGTTAATCTTATTGTTTATGTCATCGATGTTTGTCAATTCCGTATAATAAATCATGATTGTTGGGTAGTCCAAAAAACGGAATGCTACAGCGGGGATACCACATTCCAGCTCCAAGTTTTGGATGTTTTGAATGTAAAGTTCCAAGGAAAACAAACATTCTGTCGATGCCATTCTATGAGAATTGAATAAAAAAGTGATGAGAAAAACCGTTAATTATTTAAGCCAGCACGAGAATTTAATTTTGCGGTTGAAGCCATTAAAAAAATTTGCTTTCCATCGTGTTTATTCGCTCTATATTCACCGTAAAAATGCTTAATTTGCAACAAAATATTAAAATGGTACAACTAGCTGAATTTTGAAGAATTTATTTCGCGGTTGACACCCTAAACTGCGAAATAAAATTCCGCGAAAATTTATTCCGCGAAGATAGTATAACGAAAATCCAATTTGAGTATCATCAAACCTTACATAACTTTACCAGTTGGTACACTAACTACATATTTTGTTGAACCGTTGAGTGTTAGCATAGTTTCCCGAGTTTTCAGGGGGTTAAAATCTACATTTATCGACCTAGCAACCATTTGACATGGTTGGGAATCTTTAAATTTAGCACACATGTTGTATACACCTTCTTACACCTTCATACATCAAAAAGCAAGATTCCCAACCAGGTCAAATGGTTTATAGGTCGATAAATGTAGATCTGAGCCCCCTGAAAACTTGGGAAACAGTGCTTAAAAACTCGATAGTTTAACAAGTAAGTACAAAAATTATTAATTGAGACACCGTGTTTCTAATTAACTTTTTAAAAGTTGATCTGACTGCCAATCACGAAAGACTTAAAATAATGTGACCAAAAAAAAAAAGCATTCAATTTTATTTGCCACATCCTCACTTCATGAAGGAGAACTTTTAACTAAGGTCCAAGCCCTGGTCTAGTCTATACTAATACAGCATTGTCTTCACTCCACCATAAAGACTATTTATTAAAAAGTTAATTATCTCATTAATTACCATTTTGGGAAATTTAAAACCTACAGTACTTTAAAAATATTTATAACTAATAATTTATCCAGCCCAAATTTGGATGCTGAAAGCGTAAAATTGTGTAGGCGATTTTACTAAAGCAGAGAGTAAGTCCCCTAGCCCAGGACAGAGCCCTAGGGGGGGGGGGCGGTTCAAACAATACAATACTGTACATCAAATCACACAAGACTCTTTAAACACTATACTATAGTCTAATACACACTGTTGTTGAGTTTATAGTTCAAATCAGATTTTAAAACAAATTTATTCCCCTGATGGAACGCACGCAAACTTTTGGTAATTATGACTTTTACGACTCTTCCAACGTCATGTAACTCCTTTGTACAGACATTTTTTATTTCATGTCACGTGTCATTTTTCAGTTCTTTATTAAGAACGAAGAAAAGAAGAACATGAAAATCGCGCTGGATATAATTGTTCAAATATTATTTTTCTACGACTCTTGAAAATCTCAAGTAATTTCACCGATGCAAAAGAAATTTAGAGCAATTTAAAGACTTTATGACAGAGAGTAGAGACAAAAGGCCTGCTTTTACGGGATTTTAAAGTTGCAAACAAGGAAAAAAACTTGCCAATATTCCCTGACTGAAAGGTTTCAGAAAAATCACAAAATCTACCAGACGCGACTTGTCTTTGTCTGCCATCTTGTTTTTTAAAAAGTGCCGTAGTCAAAGTGGTTCCATTTCGGTCCGAAAATTTAAATCGAAAAAAAATTGATCTGCCCTACCCTCCGCCCGGCTCGCCCTGTTGCACTTGCAGCAGCTGGGAAGCCCCGTCCCCGGGTGGTTTCCGAGTATTGCCAAAGTTTTGTGATACGTATTACTTCGTGATTTTGTTTCGGGGAGTGTGGAAATCCCTTGAATATAAAGCGCGAACGTCATCTGAGATAGGTTTGATGGTTAAATTCTCTAATTATAATGGGAGATTTATTTCCTATTTCGTTTTTTTAACGGCATCATTAGCCTTACCCCTCCCTCCCCCTTAACAGCCAAATGCCGTTAAAAAGGAAAAACATCGAATTTTGTATTTAGCTTTCTGTTGTTTTTGGCAACAGCTATCGGTTGTATTTAATTTTGACTTTTAGAGGTAAGATAATATAATATACTGATCAGGTCATTGAGTTGATGTCTTGAAGATAACAGGTTAAATTTTAGATGTAAAAATTAAAAAGACTGATCAGGTTTTTATTTATATAAATCCGATAGTTTTGGAGCTTTTCCCATCGTTTTCATATATTTTATTATGTTTTCTGTTGTTTTTAATTAGTTTTTGATTATAATATGTTTTTTGTTGTTTTGATTAGTTTTGATAGGTTTAAGTATTTCAGAATAAATTTCTTATGAGTGCTAAGGAACCATGTCTCTTACCTCTATGTTATAAACCTTAGCCATGAGGTAGCGGAGGCACTAACAGCT
>JAUJPO010089781.1:0-24005 GCA_032270745.1 Tiaropsis multicirrata | reverse complement strand
TTCAAAAAACGAAACATCGAAAAACATCATGAATATTTTTCTGGCGAGCAACTCCGCTACGTGAAGCAACAAAAGCCTCTGCGGGGCAATAATAATATCAATTATAACACGGAGTGAGTTTAGTTCACAGAAGGTCATTGAATTTGGAAGTGTTTAGGAAGGTTTTTGTTGACAATAATTATGATTTGTGGAAGAAAATAGAAATATATTGTAAACTGTAGTATTTTGACATGCGCTCACGTAATTGGTAGCTCATACTTATAAAATAGAATATCAAATAACGGACTGCAAAAGCTAATATGTTTTCGAAGATTTTTACATCTTTCTTTGGTTTTGTGTTGGTATTTCGACTCAGGATTGTGAGGTATGTTTTCGGGCTGTCATGAAATATTACACTCTATACTGTGTACATATTCTCTGCTTTTATAGAAATAATTTGCTACGTCTTCTTTGCTCGGCGACCCTTCATTTAAATCAGTCCCGTTCCTGAATAAGTTTTTCTGTACACTAGGAAAAGGATAGATTATAAATAAAATCAACACCGAGTTCTGCAGACAAACAAAATAGTTGAATTCCAAAAAAGAGAAACAAAATTAGCTTTACAAATATTTACATTTTATATTTACAAATAAAAAGCCAAAAAAATACTCTCCGAGAAGGAGAATTCCAGGGAAGAGTCCAAATCACCCACAACCGCAGTGATATTTGGTGTCTGGTTTCGAGGCATCAGATGCACTCAGTCCAGAGCAAGACACATGGTACCAAGCATCACAATCATCGCAAGCTACCCACGTTATCTGCTTAATCGCGCCCGACGGTCTAATACAATCCCAAGCGGCACATTTGTCATGTATAAACTTGTTAACCGGCGGTTTATTATTTGTCTGTCTACCAAGCGAGAGTTTAGATTGCAAAACTACATTTTTTTGAGTTTTCATTTCTGTAACTTTTGGGGTTTTAGTTTCGATAGTTTTTCGACGTTTCACCGTTCCAGCTTTTGGTGAAAACCGTTGTGGAGTTTTACGAGTGCGTTTTATTGTTTCTGGAATAATTTCGGCTTCTAAATCCGATTTTGACGGAACGAAATCCGAATCTGAATCCGAATCGAGGATTTCTTCACTTCTATCACTAAAAATGCTTTCACAATCTTCTCTTTCGTCGTCAAGCGGGATAACAATATCTTGTCGTTTGTGTAACTCGTTATTTATCGTTTGCTTGGTGTCGTGTTCACGTAACACGCTTCGAACTTTCGTGCGTAACGCATCCGTGAGACACTTCGGTTCAACGTGTTCATAAACGTGAGTGATGTTTAATGACGTATCACCCTTGATAGCGTGGTCAGTCACAGAAATAAAGGATTTTGGACTATCAGATGTTTTGAGTAAGTTGGTAAGCAATCCGTTTCGTGGATGGTTCGGTGGTGGTTCATTTTCTAAAACAAAATAAGATCGTAATATTAAATGTGGTACAGTTTTAACTCATACAGCAACTTTTTATGACTTGTGATCCCTTTCCCATTGTACCTTAAGGGAGCTAATTTTGGTGAAAAGAAATGTTTGCGGATTTGACGGTTTCCCCGAATGAACTTTTCCATATCCGCCAAATTAAATTCCCGCTAAATCCGTTAAATTTCGTTTCTGTCAAAATTAGTTCCCCTAAGCTTTTCCCAAAAAACTGTCAAAACCTTTATTTTTCAGATAAAAAATCACAAAAGTCTTTCCACCTCCTGGGAAACTCACTCCTAAAATATGAATTTTCAAGTCCCACGTCAACAAGAATAGTCCACTAAGATGTAAATAATTGATCTCTTCTAAATAAAGTTTTCTTATTAAAGTATATAGGCTTAAAAAGTTTCTTTGGTGGGATCCCAATCATTACCAATTATATTTCCCAGACATTTTCAGAATAAATTCCTGACCCTGAAAGAGTGCCAGAATGAGTGGGTTATCCTTGATTTTTCAATGGATAGTGGCTTTAAATTTCTTTTCGCTGACCACTAACACTAACAATGTTTTGGGTTCAAAAATCCGAACCCCCATGCAGAGCGGATTATGAATCCACCCCATGACCCCCCCTAAAAACATCCACAAAAGAGTAAGCAAAATTTTCTTGCTCGCATAATAATGATCCCTTTGAAAGATAAACACTGACTGATTTTCATGGTTAAGGATACACATAGGGCTTTTTTAAAAAAATGAAATAAAAAAATTTAAAAAATCTTTTTTTTCACTCATTCGACACAGAATTTGGTACTCTTTCTAATGATGTAACTCATTAAGTAATAAAAATTTTGTTTTATCGCAAAAATTCAAAAAATTGCAGAGACATTTAATCTCTATTGTATTCCTTTTTAAAATGTTATAAAGAAGATTAAATCTTCTGCAAACAAAATTAGATAATGGAGACAGAGAAAGAAGAGAGAGAAACTTTTTGTTTGATTGAAATTCAATAGGTAGATTATCTTTCGGCAAACATCAAAGGAAGAGAAGCGAAACTTTGTCGACGATTTTCTACAAAACTGATTTTCGTGAAATATTCGATAAATATGCATACTTCCAACAGCTAACATGTCAAATGTAACGAGCCAAATTCAACGATAATTATGTCATTTGAAAGAGCAGACTTTGAAGTACAAAACCGTGCTTCATTTTATTTTTTTAGGATCTAGTTGAAGAGAAATATTGGATTAAAGATGAAAAACGTGTTTTTTTTAAACAAAAAAATTTAAATAGGCATAATTAACGACTGGGTCGCTAAATCGATAAACTGGAGCACGGTTTTGTAGCCCCGGAGGAGTGCTTCAATAGGATATAATTTTTGTTAACAAAAGCTTATTCAATTTGACATGTTAGCACGCCAAAGTTTTCATGAGATTTTAACAAATTACGTCATAGTTATTGTTTTGGACACCATTTTGAATTTTTTATTACATCATTCAGTAGCCCTTTCAATGTACTATCAGACCATATAAATCATTTTGATCAAAACAAACGGATAAACAATCCAGAAAGAATTTTCATTAGATAGTCAAAAGCCCTATGTGTACCCTTAATATTTAAATTACTAACAAAAGGCATTGGAAATAACTCTCCCAATACCTCGGTTTCAGATATTATTTTGTAAAATTAGCTCGCTTCGTCAGTTTCAGGGCTTTCCTGACTCACAGTTAAGCCCGATCCAGCGGATTAAGATACAGATCAGTTTTATATAATTTGTAAAAGGTTTTTTGGTGGTTCTAGACCCAAGGGAACTCTTTCTTAGTTTTTTTTCTTCGTGCTTTTCGTCCAAAAGAAGAATAAAAATGCAAGCGGAAAAAATAACGAAGAAAATTTCATAACATGATTGTGTTATTGTGAGAGATGTAAAATTCTTTTGCTGCATTCGAATCCTTGACATATCTTTTACAAAACTAAGCCGCCTTTGCATAAAATGAAAGTTCCAAAAAAACTAGGTTATGATTACGAAAAAAAGGATTAAATCTATACAAAAAAACACTGGAAAATGGAAAGAAAATCTCTGATAAATTCGATAATACGATTTTTAGAACCATTTGAAATACTCCTGTCCAGAGGACAAAAATTAACTACGTTAAAGGAAATAATCTTGGCGGGAACTTAATTTGGCTAATTTTTTCCGGCACCCGCCAAAATCATTTCCTTTAAGGTAATGAAAGCAAAATATTTTCTATCTGATTCAAAAGGCTAAGAGCGAGAGGTAATAAAATTTACTATAAAAAGTACACAAGTTTCTGCTTCTTTGAGATTGAGTTTTAACAATTACACGAATACGAGGAGAGATAAAACATAGAGTGAAAAGAGCACTGACAGATAAAGAACTTAGCTTAACTTAACGGACTAAGCGGATCTTTCGTACTACGTACGTACTTTATTCAAAATGAGCTGAGTATTATGCAAACAATACATGCAAAAATTAGGATAAAAAATATAACATAAAAATAAAGTACTACGTCTAAAACAAGTTTCACATCAGTACTAAATAAACATAAGTAATGAAATATATTAAAGACGTTCGAACCAGTACCGTGGACACTAAATAAATACTAGGGGAGCCATATGTTTTATAACTAAGGAGGCCCCACCAGGGTCGAGGCTGATGGGCCAGGAAACCATAGTTGAAATCTTTTTTTTTTCATTGAAATAATTGAAAAGCAACAAACTATGTAAAAATAGGAGCAAGATGTACGTGCCTGAAGGACACCACTGGTTCCGGACTCTTAGCAGCTTTATTAGATAGTTTAAATAATATCTTAGACTCAGACTTAGACTTATACATGGTTGGTCATTCCATTATGTTTGAACATCGTATTGTTTTAAGAATTTAAGATAATGAAAGCATTGGTACGTTTCAAAGCAAACAATTCTTATTTCAAAAATCAGAAATTCAAAATCTTTCAACTTAGGGCCGATTTCTTTGTAGTCACAAAAGTACTTTAAGTATTCTTAATGCAATGGACACCTTGATGACATGAAACGAACGATCACCAAAACACCGCCATTACAAAAGTTAAAGAAAAAGTGAAAGTAGGTCTTACTTACCCAAACTCATTGGACTAGCGAGACGAAGCGAACACTCGTAAACGCGCATCAAGCAAGTTTGTATTGACATAGTTTCCGTCATCTCTTACACAACCCTAATTTATGCATTTATGACGTCAGCATAATGTCGGCAAACATTGGAAAAATTTGCCGTAAACACTTTCATTTTGACTCGAATGGAACGTGAAAATGGTGACTGTATTGGAAAAGTTTTGTATTTTGAAATGCAGTGAACACTGAGAACACCACAAACACTTCTCCTCAAAAGGTAGTATGGTGTACTTGTTCATTTGCAAAAAAAGTATAAAATTTAGTGTTTATAGGACTTTTGTGACAACAAAAGAATCAGCCCTTAATGGCAGCTTTGAATTCCAGGATGTGAAACAACATAATAAAAACCTTAGAAAAATAAAAAATAGTATATAAGATATTATCAAGAGACATTTCAAATCCAGCTTTCCATCTGTTTCCATGAGTATAATACTGTCCAAAAATAATCAACAAACTTTCAAATGCCATTGCATAATGTTTTTAACAGAGCACAAAAATAAAAAGTTTTTCTTTTAAGTGGACTTGATGTAAAGATAGATGCAATGTGCGGTGACAATGATTCGGCAGCGTATTCAAAGATATCAAGATTTAAGAAGTAGTTCCTTTAACAACAACGATCACTAAATGATCTTCGTTCAGAGGTTTGGCACCTGCATTTGGGGCTGCTTTTAGTAATTGTTGCTGAGAAAACTCACATGGTGGGAATGCATGAAGCATACCTGTCTCCTCAAGCTTCCCGTCAGGACCTTCAGCTGAACTCATGAGAATTACACCTGCTGCTTCTTTCTTTTTAAAATAAGTCACCAAACTTTTCAAGGGTCGTCTTTGATACGATGCTTCAAGTTCAACATCATCCCCTGTGGGTAAAGCAAGAAGCATGCAATGGCCTCCAGCACCTGACTGTTGTACACGTCTTGAAACTTCGTCTAACTTTGGAGGGTCTAATCTCAATCGTTGGGTGATGTTAAGAATCTTTATTGCAGGTCCAGCACCAGTACCTATGCCTCGAAGATAGAAATTGGCAATGTCAGGATTTCCACCGATCAAATGCATACGCACAGGGAATGCACTACTCTTTAACGCAAAAGCTCCTTTCCAGGCAACAACAAATCTCTTAGCAATATCTGCTAGATTCTCCTGCGGTCTTGATGAATCACTTGGTTCTACAGTATTTGAAGCTGGTTTTTCTGGTTTCTCTGTATTTGCGGTCTTTGAATTCTCAGAAATTGACTTAGGATGATTATCAATTGGTGTCTTTTGTGGGCTGGTCTCTCTGCTGGGTGGAGTATTACGTCCTCTAGATTCATTTCGGTCACCATTGATTGGACTACGACTACGTGTACGACTCCTCCTTCTATCAGAGCGATCATCAATATCTCTATCACGGTAATTATTACCATTGCTTCCTCGACCTCTATAAGTTGTGTAGTTACTTTGATTTTCATTTCCATAACGATTTCCTCTGTTGTTGTCACGGTCCTCACTACGGTTGTCAACATCACGTCTCTCGCCTCCAGTGGCTCCATGATCATCATTACGTTTTATCTCGGCATAATCTATCTTTATCTTACGATCAGCACCTCCCAAAGGAAATCCTCTCATTTCAGAATGTGCAGCTGAAGCAGCATCAATACTTTCAAATTCAACAAATGCATGGCGATCACCTTTCATGTAATTAACATTACGCAGAGCACCAAATCTATCAAACTCACGGGTAAGCATGTCAGCATTACACCAGTTTCCAAGACCTCCGACCCATAATCGAGGGGAAGGCAATGTTTTACCATAACCAACTTTAATTGGTCGACCTTTAATATCACGACCGAACATTTGGTTCTTAGCACAAGCAGCTGCATCAAGCTCAAGATACTTAATAAAAGCATAGGCAGGGATTCCATTTGGTGGTCTTTTAACATCAATGTCATCAATGGCACCATAATGATCAAAGATTCTCATGAGTTCCTCCTTCGTGATGTTTTGCTCTAAATTTCCTACGAAAAGGGTTCTGGTAGCTCTAGGGTTGATATGGTTGTCATTAAAACGGTCTTTCCCAAAATCATTTCCTCTCCCACGGTTAAAATCACTTCTATCATTATTAAAACGATCATTATTCCTGAAGTTGTTACGCTGAAAATTATCTCTATTTTGATAACCTCCACCACGGTTGTAATCTCCACCACGAGAATCATTAGGGTCAAAATCGAAATGCAATGTTCTATTAAATGCACTTATTTTCATACGTCTTTCCAAACAAAATCTCTTGAGTTCTCTAGCTGCATCCTCCTCACTAAATGTGATAAAAGCCTTTCTGTTTTGATCATGACCTCTCACAAAAACATTAATTATGCTTCCAAACCTTTCAATTTCTCTGTAAATTTCTTCTTTAATTTCACGATCAGTAGCATCAAAAGGGAAATTCTTAGCAATGACTTCAGCTTTATTGGCTGATCGATCACGTCCAGAAAACTGTCTGCTGTTGTTGAAGCCATCATAACGTCCTGAGTTTCGGTTTAGAGAGGAGCTTCTCCTATCTCTATCAAGTTCAGGCGAAGACATAACTTTCGACTTGTAATAAATTCACAACGATGGTATTTTCATTTAACAATATACAATGATTTTAGATTTATTCTTTCGTTCAACAAAATGCAAAATTCATGTACGAGTAGCTAGTGCGTAGAACTTCCAAGCAAAGCAGGTCACTTTTCAAATTTCAAAATGGCGGTACTCAATGGAGTATGGAGTTTACACACGGGTCCGATTCGGGAAACTGTTGGGAGAATATGAAAATCGGTCAATGATACATTACAGTTTCTGCGCATGCGCAGTTTGTTAATCTGAAATTTGAATTAAAACTTATCATAAAATCCATAAAAGCTATTATTTCCTAATTAAAGAAATCTTGCAAATCATCTCAATTTAGCATTTATTTGGAGTTTACCATGTCATCGATAGAAAAATGAAATAAAAAACGGACCAGAACCACTAACTTCACAAAGGGTGGTAAAAAGCATAGTTGATATCAAGTTGAGGGTATTCTAAAACCAACGTGCGTCGTGCACTTAAGAGACAAAAATAATATAAAAAACTTTAGTCAGAAGTTGTTGCATTTCCTCGATATGTGCGACATTTAATATTTCAGACAGCTTTTTTCTCATGTTGTCCTTGATTTCGTTTGACAGCAGAATTAGTCATTACAATTAATGTTCGGGTTTTAAATTAATCAAAGGCTGACAAGAAAGAAGACAAATGAAAGAAATTACAGTTTTTATCATCAAAGAAAAAAAATTCTTTCAAGTTCAATATTGTACACAATAAACCAAATTATTATTCAATCGTTATTATTTTAAATACAATTTCTACTACTCCACAACGGGGCGTAAATTTTAATATTTAGTATTGAAATTTCAAGGCAAAAAAATATTCATTCAGATTTTAAAAGAAAATTAAAAAAATCTACAAGCAAAAAAAATCCTAATATTACTATTACAAGTATATGAGAAAGATTAATAAAAATGAAATATACGAAATCAATTTAATAAAAAAAGAAAAATAAACGAACAAAAGATTTACAGAAATAAAATTAATAATTATTTTGTGAGTGTGGCGAGTACAATAAAAGTGAAAATACGATTAAAAAAAATAGTTAAATTATCATTCATTATTTTCTCAAGTCTTTTTTTCACAAGGTGAATGGCTTCCATTACCGTTTCTGGTATGAAATAGAGAGTATAAAAACTAATACGAAATGCCAAGCTAAAGTCATTTAGAACACATTTAATGATCTAGTTTTGTGGCTATTTGGGGATATAAGCGAAAGATAAAAAGTAAAGAGAAAAGTGCAAAAATTTAAGTCATAATTAAGAGAGAAAAAAGTTGATAAATATGCTAAAACACCAGGATATTAAATACCTAAAGCAAGAAAACCACGGGAAGAAATAAATTAAGAACTCTTTAAAATGATCATTTACGAAACTCCCGTTCAGATGTTGAACACTGGTGTGTTTCAGGCCTTATTATAAATGACAGTTCTACTTTGATTTTCATCTGTAACGTCTGAGCGAAACCTTAAGATTTGAAATAACTTTATTTCATAAATCCTCTTTCATTAAAGCAAAAATTCTCACAATCCCATTTCCTACATAAAACACTCTATTCTTTCTCAGGGCAATTATAAATTTGGTAGTTGTTGTACACCAAATGCCATTTTCTCATGGTAACATAATTTTAAAATTGTCCAGTTCAAAGAGTCCGCTCCGAGTTTCAATGAAGTATGTCTACCACGCACACCGTCAATTGACTTCATCGTTTCAAGTACATTCCTTCCATGAAACAAAAAAAGAAAACAAAACAAACCATTCTCCAAAATTCTTTCAAATGTTGGAGGCTGGTAATAAAGGCATTGACATATAAATTATGCGGTCCACAATTTTTTTGTGTCTGTTGTTTTCTTTTCGGAGGCTTTTAAATCATAAGTTGGGGGTGGTTCTTTTGAAGGAAAGTCATTCTTCTTAATCAAGGCTTCATCACTTCTGTGTTTCGACTGACATGGAAATGGACACAAAGCCAGTTTGATCCTTTGCGCTGCCAAACACGAGTTTCTTCGTTTTGCACAGTGTAAGGTTGGTTATTACTAAAACAAATACATATATTTTAGATATTATTTATCACATACCAGGCAACATTGTTTTTAATAGATAGATTTCTTCAATAGAACAGACAAGTGATGAAAAACGCGTGCTGGTACTAGTGGTCTTATCATGGACGAAGAAATAAATGGACAGTCAGCTTCTTTTGTTTCTTTGAACTATTCGCGTTGTGGTTCAAAGATACAAAATACGCTGACTATCTATTCATTTCTACGTCCATGGTCTACTAGTTAACAGATAAGTTTTCATATGCCTTTATATAGCTTTGAAGAGCAGTCGTTCCAAACAACGGGGCCTTTGAAACTCCAGATCAAAGCGCACCCGTTAGGTACAGTCGAACTTATTCTGATTCGAATTCCTTTATGTAAATGGAACAAATTTTCAACCACCTTGGAAATTCGAAATAAGTTAGTAAGTTAGTTGGGGAGACCTAGTGTCGGTAACGGCCAAGTATAGGGGAAAAATGTATCCCTCTTTCGCTAGTGCTGAAGGAATTTAGACTGAGGCAGAGCGTCATACCTGCGGTCAACTTCCAGCACAATTCAGTTTATCCCGGACGATGACCGGGATCGAACCTTCAATCTTTCGATTGTGAGCCGAGCCCTCTACCGTTTGAGCTAACCGGGCCACCAATTCAAACTGTTTCACAAAAATGTAGAATGAGCTTACTGGTCAATCTTTTGGGTGAGACGAATGTAACTGATGCAAGCAGACTCGTCAGAAAGCAGGATAACGTGTGGTGAAAGGATGGTCGTGTTCACTGGTGAGTTCGAAGGCTTCAAAACTGAAAAATTTAAAAGAAATAACAGTTAAATATTGTAAAACAGGTGCAACGTGGTGGCAAGAAGAGAGTTTTTACTAATCAACTGGAGCATTTAGAGGTGAAGTCCGCCCCAGGAGAAGACGGAACTCCGTGGTATAGAATAACATTACATTGAAACGATAATGAACTTCTTTGGCGTAATCTTTTTGTGGTCACACCCGAATTTTCTTTTTCACGACCTCTTATACTCAAGCTGACGCCTGTGTGGTCTCTGCACTGATGGGGGCTCGGACGTAAACCGTAGATACACAACGTTTCTTTATTTTCGGCTACACTGGGAAGGGGGAAAGGGGGTACTTGGGCATGTGAAATAAGGGTACTTTTTTAAGTCCAGATTGTGAGAAATTTTAGTAAACTAAGCAAAAAAGGTCTCTCTAAAATTGGTCAAAAATCTCAAAAAGGGTCCATTTTCTAGCTTCCACTCGGATGTGGCTGTCACCTTATAAACCCAGTACCCCCGGATCGCGAGGGATTTGTATAATAGCAAATTAATATGAGAATTATATTCAGAAAAAGGTACTAAAAAGTGTTAATTTTTAGACCAATTTAAACAAAGAAAAAAAAGAGAAAAAAAGGGAAAATGGAAGTGTTTCATTCATAACAGCAGCTAACATAACTGCGAAATATAATACATATAAGACAAAACTTTCTTTAGGAGAAAAAAAATAACACCTGCAAAATATTTATTGCTTTGATATATCTATTAATGAAACCATGGGCTATTGAAGAAAAAGGTTCTGATGATAAAACGTACCAGATTGAACTGAGCTCTTTTGAATCTATTATTCAATGTATTACAAAAAAATCAAACGTACCGTTATCGAAATAGTATTTATGAAAGTCCAGACCTTCCACCAAGTTTCCTTTGCCTTGTGGTTCAAAACAAGTCAATCGGAAGTCTACAAGTTTTCTAGAAATAAGGAAAGAGAGAGAGAGAGATGATAGCTGGATTGAATGATTTATAATCTAAAAATCTAATAATAAGACAACCCTAACAAACCCCTCCTCACACGCTTCTTGGACCCCCTCGTTTATCCACTGGATCGGATTTCTCACGGTTTTGAATATGAAGTCGGTTTTACTGCGAGTCAGTCATGTTGTTTTTCGTTTTTAACACAACAAACCCTGCAAATCGGAAACAACACGGCAGATTTCGCCAAAATTGAACACACTTTTTCACGGGAATTCATAAGGAGATCCAGTGGATTACGATACAGATCAGTGGAGTAACATGACAAAACAATTAATAAGCGACCATCATTGGACTAGAAAAAAATTAAGCCATTCGATTGGTTGATGACGTTACAAGTCACGCCACTTCTTAAAAAGTTGGACAGCATTAGCATTGTCAACTTTTTCTTTCCGCTTTCATTTTTCTTCCGATGGCGTAATCTTTTCTAAACAATTTGATACCATAATGACATCCATTAACGTCCTTGTAATCTTTTGTTCGGAAACATTAAAAAACGCCGGGTCTTTGGGGGTGTTTCCGTAAAAAAGATTACGTTATGGATATCACGAAGGGAGCCCTTAAGAGCAAAAAAATCTTCTTTTCAGCTTTATAATTATATCTATCAAAATGGTTGGGTTTATCAACTTACGAGTAAGTGTCGAAATCACCCATAGTAATTGAGGCGATGAGGCGTTGTGTCAACTTGATAATTTCTTGTTCTTTCGCTACTGAAAAACGAAAGTTAAATACATGTTAGGCTGGATTAATAATAATTTAGAAATTCACTTTTTATTACATACAAAATATACCCAATCATAACTGGAGTAGGTATAGGTTAATCTAAGTTTTTACAAGTTCTTTGTTTTGTTAAATTTGATTTTTGAACACAACAAAATAAAAAGGTCGTTAATTTTCTAAAGAAGGCAACATTAATGTCATCAAAATAAACCAATCTTGAAGCAACCTTATAAAAACTCCAGCTCATCCCCAAGTTTATGCAAACAACCAAACAAACTTGTGAGGAAAAACGTTTAAAATTGAGTTGTTATGAGAGTTACCAAGTTAGATTCACTTTTAAAAAAGTTAATAAAATTCTTCAAAAAGGAGTGTCAAGTTTTAGCAATTACTTCCATGGGTTACAGACTACAAAACACCTTTAAAAGCTTTGAAAATTCTCTTTACGACATTGACACAAAAGAGTTGCATGCTGGTGTCATAAGGGGTCACGGCTCCACCTAAGAATTTCTTGGACCCTCTTTGAGGGGAACATTGGGTACAGGTTACCTTTTTCTTTTGGTTCAATATTTTTTAGAAAATTATTTTTACAAACAAACTAGAATATCTCGATTTCTTATGAGCCCTAGCCTCCCCCCTTAAGATTCCAAAATTTCCAGCTCCCACAATATTTAAGAAAAAAAAATCATCCACCCTTCTCTTAGGGGGGAGGATACCATGGAGAATCTATTCAAAGGGGGTTCTAAGTCCCACCTGAAATTTTCAGTCCCCACCTGAAATATCTGAGATAAGGTCCCACCTCAAAACAGTATTTTATTAGAGGGATCTGACCCATAACTAATTTTGAGGCATGACAACAGTAACATTTGATAAAAAAAGTGTATAATTTTTTGCGATTTGTCAAAAAATGGCGCTGCAGGCGAAACTTTTTTGCAAAAAAACTGGATGAATCAATAGAAAATGTGTGAAGGACTCCAAATCCCACCTAAATGAAAAGTCCTCAAAGCGTAACATTTAGGGGGTAAAGTAAACCTAAAATCCTAAAATTCCTAATTTCCACAACAATATTTACGATTCAAATCAGCACCCCCCCCCCCCCGTGCACATTATGCTTTTCTTTCCATCCAGATCTGAGAACCTCATTGTACGTACCTCTCATCTCGTCATCTTCATTTGGCAAAATGACGTCATCTTCAGATTCCTGTATAAAGTATAGTAAATCGATGAGAAAGCATATTCAGGGCTCCCAGCTTTTAATATTATTATCAATTTCTTTCTTTTCAATGATAAAAACGCTGAAGAGAGTAGTTTTCCCCTGACTTTTAATAGAACTTCTCCCCCCCCCCGATCATTAGGAATTCCTGTTGAAGGTATTATTCATTTTGAAATTTGAGTAAGTCTCATTTAAGCAATATGGTGACGTTTTTTATTAATTTGGAGGATCCATCAGATGGTTAGGTCCGACTTAACATTTAAAAAATAGAGTTTCTCAGATTAGCTGAAACCATTCTGATTTTAAATTAAGTATTATGAGACTTGTTTCCAGGTTTTCTCTGACAGCTGACAACCCTGATATTGCTTTTGTTGCTCATATGCATATATTAGGCCGTACTTTAAACCTTGAAAAGTTTTCCTTAACTTAAGGACCGTACGTCCGATAGGTCACCTTTAGTGGTCACTCTCCTTCCTCCCAGCCGATGCCTATACGATGCGTGTAGGCTTATAAGGAATTTCAATCGAGCGATTCCAAAGACTGCTTTGCAGTTTGTATTTTAAATTTGCCAATTCTTACTCAGAGAAGAATAATCCTAGGTTAGACGAATAATATATTAAACCACATCGTAACCTACCTTATGAACTTTACTATCGTTCATCAATTTATCCTTGGCTGCAGCTATAACAATAACGAATGGACGATGGTTATATTAAAGGACCAATTGGTACTGATTTCTCCAGGTTCACATCTAAAGGTCCATCTCCTCTTAGCGAGAGCAGCGCGCGCCTTTCAATGTTTCCCTATTTAGATTGGTCTCGGAGATAAAATTACGTGACGAACTGGTATCATGTTATCTCCGAGACCAATCAAAACAGAGAAACATAAAAGGCGAGAACTGCGCGCGCTGAGTTGAGACTGGCCTTGAAAGCTTAAGACTTTATTAAAAAGTTATAAAAAATAATCCTAGCGCAAAAAACGTCTAAAATTTGGACTATTTCACAAATAGTACGTATAAGCCCCTATATTAAGAAGGTCAAATATTCATAGCAATAGGGTCCCCTAAAAATTCAAAAGTCCAGAGGGGATGGTAGACTGTAGTCAAGGAAATGAAAGTCCACGCCGATCAATACGAAAATGGGACAAATATAGAATCACTCTCCAAATAAATACCTTCTCGATAGGGGGGTTGAAATGCATAAGTGTAAGTATGAACAACATTATAGTTAGGTAGATTTCTACAAAAAGTACTGTATATTGATGATATCCCTTTTACGGTGAAAAGTTCCTGATAAAACAGGTCTAAAGTTTTCTGAAAAAATTAAAGGTTTTTTAGATAAGAAATCTACCGAACTGATGTTATGTGTGTGTATGTGTTAGTGCGATTAGTGAATGGTTAGAACATATTAGTAGGTTAAACAAGATTAATTTGCAATCTTAACAAAAATTACAACTTTTTAATTAATTTAAATTTATTAATCTTGACTTTCCTGCCTTGATGGGTTGATGTAAAAATACAGTTTGATGTTTAAGTTTAAGAATAAATAGTAATTTAGATCGAACTACAAGAAGATTCGAATCATGGAATTATATTTTAAGTGTTTCTTAGATGAACAATCTGGTCTAATCGAAGAGCTTCAACTGTACAATACGACTAATAATCAGTATTCATTGAATTGGTGTAAATTGACTTTTCCACAAAATTATTTTCTGGAAAAGCCCAAAGAAAGCAGTTTTATAAGTAACTTTGTGATAATATTGTGAAAAGCCAAATCAATCATGTGACCGGCCTGACTGGTTTAAATGCTGAGGGAGCCTCCCTTGAAAATCAATCTAAACTATATGGTTGATTGACAAAGTAAATAAAAACGACGGTGGCCAAGTGGTTAGAGTGTTCGCCTCCCGTTCGCAAGGTTGTGGGTTCAAACCCTAGACCGAAGACTTGAAAACTGATGCTGTCCTACTTGGCCTTCAGCATTAAGTAAGTGGAGAAATCCAGGGAAAGGAGTGGCGCCCTCCCCTACCTTCAGGTAGATAGCTATTCGAAACGGGAGTGTTCGGGTCGCTCTCAACCGCGGTAAATAAAAACCTGGAAGTTATCACTACTATACTGTAAAAAAATGTTATTTACACTTGTCAATTTCTATTAATAATCTTCTCTAAAATTTGTCTTGAACTTTCTGGGTTATCCAAAAAAATGTAACTTTTAAATAAGAAAGAAATGTCTGAGGAAGGCTTTCTACTTAAAGTGTCAATGTGAGTGTATTATGACATAAAGATGACCTTATAAAAATTTAACTGTTTATAATTAAAACTTTCACGGGGGAGCTCTAAAGTCAAACAACCTCTGAAGCTCAGATAAAAAATACAAGGAATCCTAACTATCCATAATTCAAAGCCACAATGGGCTTTGCCAGAAAAAAAACGTACCGCCCTGTTGAGGATGTCGGTTTTTCATAACACTAGCCCTGGATATCCATGTAGAAAATTTCGAATCCCCTGAATATCCTTGGTCTTCAAATTTTCAAACCCCCCTGGATATACCCTCGACATATACATACAGGATATATCCTCGACACGGGGTACGGATTTTTGCTGGTAATGCCCAATAGTCAGGGCTGGTTGGTATATATTAGGATTCGCTCGATTGCTCTGTTAAAAGCAGTTTCTTGATGGATTCTTGTTTACAGGTTCTGGCAAAGCATATCATGGTAAAAATTTCAGGTCGGTAGAATGATTGGTTCTAATTTTGTAATTTACAATTATGTAAATAATAATGCAAAAATTAAACCGTACATGAAGTTCACCCAACCCAATGGGTCTAACTTTCATCTCCATTGAGAGTTTGGTACACACTGAGGGCTGTTACACAGTATAGCATCATTTAATATTTGTTGGTATTTTAAAACCCAATTATAGGGAAAGTCTTACCTTGCTGTACTAACTGTAGCATGGCTGACGTTGAAACCATTTTCTCGCAGACAAAAAAAAATTCCAAATAAATTTCTTTATCTGTGTATATATATCAAAATTAAAAGAAAAATATTCTAAGAACAGAAGTTAAATATAAGAAGATAAAGAACAAAGAAAATATGTCACTTTACATATACTCTGTAGATAAAAGAATTAAGGATAAAATTTTTCCCAACTTTGTAAGATAATCTAGGTTTCTACATTCTTCTAAACAGAAAACAATCGTTCAGCAAAATAATATATCGAGTATTTCTGACAAAACTTTGTCAAGTGCAAATAAAAAGAAGAAAATTCTTGGGATACGATTGAGAAAGTTTCCAAGAGAGAGAGAGGTAAAACCCATACTTGATTTTCATAGCCGGGAGAAAAAAACATAGAAGAAAAACTAAAATATGAAAACATAGAAACCATCTGTGAACATTCTCACTGACCCAAACTTGCATATAACTTACAATCTTTTTAGTTTATAAGTGCATAAGAAGATAATTAAGTGACCTAAATAACTCCACAGAACTTCACAATAAAATCAATCCAACCAGACACCTGTGTCATTACAATACACCAAACGAATACTAAACTAGCATGTTTTAAAAAACAAATTTCTTTTTTTACGACATTAATATTATACTGCTACGTTTGGTGACTTGACCTTCGTATAGACGAAAAACCGTTTCGAATTAATGTTAAGTTTAGAGGATTATATCAAAGGCTCAGTAAAGATCAAAATACGAGAAAAACATATGTGAAGGGGGTGGGTTGCATTCTAAGTAACGCTACATACACTCAACGCTCCACACACAATAAACTAATAATACAGTATAAAGGCTGAAGAAACTGTGTGGAACTCAGAATAACGCGTATAAGCGGAAAATAATTATAATGACCGTCTCTATCACAGCATGCATTTGAAGCGAGCTAAAAACGAGTATTAAATACCTGTTGTCAGTGAAGGCCAAAACACTTTATTGCTCTGCCAAATCATCTCAAAACCGAATCACAACAGCACAGAGTAATGAATAGCTAGTTTATGTATTATACTCTTGGATACTTCTTTCCAGATATCATCCGATTAAATATCTCACTCAGGAATAATCAAAACATTCAGCATAGGGTTGATAACAAAAAAAAAAGTTTAGTCTTTATACAGAAGAAAATATGAGTTTTGGGTCAATAATTCAATTAGTATAAAGTTCTATATGTGCAGGACTTTTGAAACAAAATGGATTCACTCTATTCTATTATTTGAATTCACAACACGTAATAGTTTAACACTAGTCTACAAAAATAAAAAAAACAACAAAAAAAACACAGCGAAGTTCATTGCCTAGACAACAAGGTTGATATTTTAAGTTTTCAATCATATCTTTCAACATCTATCTAAGACTCTAAATCCTTTAAAACTTTTTTTACACGCTAATCTGATTAAGGGTTTAACGTGAATGTCGACATCATGAATGGGTATTTTAAAGACCATTCCGCGAGTAACTTCCTGACCTAACCTGACCTATTTCAACCTCAGCACCTTATTATAATGCAAAATATCAGAGGGTTGAGTTTTCGTAGATTTGGCGAAACCGGTCCTCGAACCGCAAAATCCATGAAATTTAATCCCCATGAAATAAGTGCACGGAATTTAAAAGCTTGTAATGAATAGGTTTACAGGCTTCTTTCGATTGACACAAATGACTTTTTCAAATGACATGAAAGACTATCCTTTTCACTGGAAGCTGCACTGTGTTAATTATTATTTTTACAATCGAAAATGGCATGTATTTAAAGTCGTTTTTAAAAAGTAAAGCAAAATTAAGACCGTTCGTTACAGTTTTATATATTGATAAGTAATTAGTTAAATTGGTTGTTAGAGAAAATTAGTTAGTTTTTAAAATCGGGATTCAGCTTTTTAAGCTAACCTACCAAAAATGCCTCCGCCAGATGTGCCGGAGATGCGACGTGCAAAGACTGTAGTTAAAATAGCTCCCTAAAAATAATGAAAAACATTGGACAATGTGAGTGAGTGTGAAATGGATGGTGTCTCAGTTTCGATTGTTTATGTTCAGCAATCAGAAACTGGGTGCATAGTGCTTATTTACAACCTCTTAGTCTGTTTAACCCCTGGCCCAAATACACAGTGATTGCAACAGGAGTTTTCACAGAGCCAAGAGCATTGATCCTAACCTTCTCCGTCGGCAATCTCTATACTTTCAGTTTCTGACACAGAAGCTGTCATTTTTTTCTCCATTACTGTACCACTTCTCATTTGCATACCAGCTGGAACGTTGGAAGTTGTGGCGGTGGTGGCAGTCACCGAGGCGGTAGTACCCGAAGAGGTTGTGGTGGACCCTGCCGAGCTCGAGTTTTTTTTATTTTGACCAAAAGCACCTAATACTTTTGTTCCAGCAGAGACAAGCAAAGTTGTGAGCATAGCTCCCTAATATCAGAATGAACTATTAAGATATTTGAAATTCAAGTGAACATAAAGAAATTGAGTTATATATTCCTCAAACGCCAAAACTAGTAAGGGTAGTTGAGTAAAATAGGCTATGATTTCCCTAGGTTATCTTTGTATTTTTACCTAGGTCAATTCCTATAGTTAGTATGGTATACTCTCAGTTAAAGAGGCAAGAGAATGTTAGTAGAGAAAACACACGAAATGTGAACTGTAACCAAGAATCCAATGCAAAATAAAGAACACAAGTTCATTCACAAATCTCTTAGGGTGGGTCTTTTAGAGGATATTATTTCCAAGCGCCTAAACAAAGAGATACAACATAGTTCAAACAATCTGGAAGAAGACAAAATAAATGGATGGAGACCTTCAGTTTCCTGCGTGCGTTGAATTTCTTCAATCCGTTGATTGTTTCTTGTCTGTGGAATGTTGATGCACAGGCATGACGTTCCTGAAAGAGAATAGAAAAACAAGGCTATAAAAATGATGATTTATATAACTTTGTAACTTTTACACACAATATTTTCGGATCTTATCTATAGTCTCCACAAAAATGTCATTTTCATTTTTAGACTTTTTAGAAATTTGATTCATCTGAGATATTCCAGCAGTAACTATAAAAGTTCTTTAAAGATGGCCTTCAAACGACCTCCAAGAATCTTCAAAAGCAAACCAAAGACAGGTAAAACTGAGTTGGCACATATACAGTATACCTTACATGATATGGCATATTTTACGCACAGATATTGGGAGAAGCTCGAAAATGTTGGATAAAGATAAAGTCACTGCTTGAAAATATTGCTAATGCAGGCTAATGATTTCAATATAACTGTTGATGGTTTTTGCAATCATACTTATAAACGATTTTAAAGAAATTTTGTCAAGAATTTTTGCCTAAGGTTATCCTATCCTATCCAGATAGCTTTGGGTATTGTTTTAACCTAGTAATAGGAAATAATAAAACTTATTATATTTATCGGTTCACTTACGGATATCCATTTGTGTTTCAAAGCATCAGTGGCTGTTACCCTCCTCTTGGGATCAACTGTCAACATAAGATCTATCAATTCCTGAATAAAAGAAGTCCGCAGAAAAAAGAAATAAAATGAATGGAAGTGCTATCAAGAAAACACAAACCCTGATTTTGTTCTATGATGGTACGTTTTGAAAGGCAATGAAAGTTTAAAAAACATCCAACTGTTATATCGTAAGCAATGTATATTTTTTGAAGTGCAATTTCTGCAAAGGAATAATATTTAAAATGAATCGAGAGTGCATGTATCGTACTTACTTTAGCTTCTTTTGTTACAGAGTCCCATTCAGGCGAGGGATACTAGAAATGAATTATGAAAAATCACAAATTAATAACAGCAGTGTTTTGGTTGTGATCAGAGGAATTGTATTATTCATAGATAAGTAAATTACTGGTAGCCATTTGCTGAACAGTAAAACTTAAAGAAATCAAAAGTGTTTGACAAACAAGCAATAGGATTTTTATTATCATCTTAATTATATAAAAAACATACACAAAAATGCACAAACATACCAACACGAAAAGAGCTTTATACAGCCAGGAGATAAATAAAGCAAGAGGAGTATCACTATTTCAGAAATTAATAAAAACCAAAAACATTGTGACGTTCAATTTTGATATTATATTACATTCAGAACAGAAAAGACAAGATTTTTTATTTTTGCTACTGACGACCAAAGGGCAATCATCAGGCAACTTACATCATAGGCTGCTGCTTTGATTTGTGCATAGAGTCTATGTTGGTCCTCATCCCAAAATGGTGGGTATCCGACCAGCAAAATATACAATATAACACCTAAAAAAAGAACACGAAAAGTAACAATGAGGATGGTTTCTCAAGAAAGTCTAAGCACTTTGTGCAGACATTGTGTAAAGCTATTATATTCATTATGGAATTTAAATTTATTAACATTCCACAAAAAATAAAATAAGATAAAATAAAACAAAAAAATATTTCCACAAAATCGTTTTTCGTGTCGTACAAATAAAATTGGTATCTACATACAACTGTATTCCAAAGGGATTTTCAAGAAAAAATCCATATTCTCACTGTTGAGGATTTTTCTTAACAGCAACCCCCCTGGATATCCTAGGATATTGAAAATTTTGAACCCCCACCCCTGGATATTCTTGATCTTCAGATTTTTACCCCCTGGATATGCTAAGATATTGAAAATTTTGGACCGCCCTGGATATCCTGTATCCTCAACAGGGGGGATACAAACTTTTTCTGGAAAAGACCAAAGTAAGGACACTTTAGAGTTTGCACTTTAATTTATCCAATTTGTTTGAAGCAAGCAATACGAGAGGGGATGAAAAAGCATTTAGTACAGGACAGTAGGGTGGTTACTGTAGTCCGAAAATCAGATAGTAAACCAAGGTGAAATAATAATTTTTTTAAATCTACAAATCTTTTCTTATGCTTTGAAGAAAAAATTCCAAATTTTTTTCCAGCAATCTTTAGTTCAATTGCTCAAAAAAAAAATATGGGGGGGATAACATAAGTAAAATGAGACTCAAGCCTTACTTTCAGTTAGTATACAGGATGATGGTATTTTCTGGGAAATGGCCTAAAATATATAGTTAGTGCACATACTGGCCAATAATAGCATGGATGGGCAAAATCTAAAATCATACCACAAGCCCAAATGTCAACTGGTTTCCCATATGGCTCTTTTCTTAGTACTTCTGGAGACAAATAACCAGGTGTACCAGCAAACCCTAGACAATTGAAACAAAATGAAAAATGAACTTCTTGTATTTTCAAAAAAAAGAAAACAATAGAAATTAAACTGTGATATGAGCAAGGCTTATTGTTTGCGATCAGGCTCCTTATCTGGAAAAAATGGCTGAGATGGACAACACTAATTTGTTAAGTTGACCGTGAAGTGCTGCTGAATGCACGTGGTAAAACAAGATTTGGTATAAATAAACTTTTTTAAGAATATCGAGCAGTGTGGTTATATAATGAATAAAGTCAATTGCAAAAAAATATATAAAATAACCATACCATGCCATACTGGTTTTTCCCCATCAACTTCAACAGCCAGGCCGAAATCAGCAAGTTTAACTGCAGCTCCCTTCTCTTTACTGGCCAACAGTAGGTTTTCTGGCTACAAATATATAAAATAAAAAGATTACTGAAAATTCAATGTATGACAAATGATTATAGATTAAATGTTTTTCAAATTGGTGGGTACAGCTGAACGGTGGTCATTATTTGAGAAGGAGCTTCTCATTTACTATTAATTTTGTAAAACCAAACTAAATGTTTTAAACTTGGTTTGTTTGTGATTGGTTGCAAAAAAAGTGATAAACTACTAAGTGCTTATATGAAAAACGATACAATCTAAATCCTTTAACAATCAACATTGAAGTGGATTATTATTTATTTTGAAAATCAATAGACCATCAAGATAATGTCGATATTTTTAAAACTTCAATAATGCTTGAATATACAAAGTTTTGGTTTTAATAATGAATACGCATTTTTCAAACTCGTAACTATTTCACAAATCCTAATTTTTATGGTAACAGAAAATCATTATTTAGTCGTTTTTAGCAATAAAACTGGGTTGGTTGGGGCTGTAGAACAAGAAACTAAATTTCTCTCGCTTTAATCATCCATAATTAGCGATTAACATATTGATGTACCCCATAGATTGAAAAAATTTAACAAGAAGCATACCTTTAAATCTCTATGAACTATATTCAATTGGTGACAATGTAATACGCTTTCTAATATCTGTTGGATACAATGACTGGAAGAAAAAGAAAAATAACAAACTAATTTATCTCGAAAGTTCTTTCAAAAAAGAGGAACTATACTAGAAGAATGGACAAATAGAACTCATAAAATATGTAATAAAATTGTTTTGTACAGGTCGATTGACCTGTGAAATGCAAATATATGAATAAAAATAATCATTACAATCCAAGGTGATCGAAATAAAGTTACAATCAATTAGAGTAGAATAAAGGGTGATTTTCTGATTTTCTTTACTATTGAAAACCTATTCTTGTTTTTTTTTCATTCAAATAACTCACCTTGCATCTGCCTCACTGTAATATTCTCGTGCGACAATATCCTCAAATAATTCCCCTCCTGTCACCCTGAAATTTATTAAAAATAATATTATAATCAGACATGAGAATGATATCCTTTTGTTATGTTGAGTATTAAACAATCAAAACATATCTTGGAGAGAATTATTTCGCTTAAAATTCATGGTGCAAATTGATTCACTACTTGGAGCAAATTCATTTTTGAGGAGATCCCAAAAGCTATAATACTTTTTAAGGCTTACTTTCAAAAATTACCATAAACTTTTGAAGGTCATGGAAATTAGAGAAAAGAAAAAAGTCCTTATATCTTCTTTAAACCTTGGCCAGATGATCTATTGGGATAGAGAACCAGTGAAATGAAGTTTCAGAAGTAGTTAACATATTTAGCTACAACACCCAAAACCCAAATTTATACTTTTAATAAGGCTTGTTTACTACTGGTACTGTGCATATATATTTGTATATTATTAGATTGATGAACTACTTACAAATCGAAAACCAAGTAATGTACACCATCTTCTGGAATACTTGCGTGTAATCGAACTATGGTTGAGAAAATAAGGAGTGTTTGAGATATTAAATGAAATTACCTAGCTTTTGTTGCATATCTTAAATAAAGAATTCTTCTAATTTACAAGATACAATTGTTTTTTCTTGAAATAAAGACAAGGAAGCCTAAATACATTTTTTCAACTTTTTTATGTAGCTGAAGAGTAGATGAGTATTAGTTTAGTTAATTTGTTACATTTTGAAATTTTTTGTGTGAAACACATTTTCAAGTTGTCCCAATCTATATGTGTAGTGATAAACGTTTTATGTTGTTTGGGAATACAAGTATTTGAGAATCTCTCTTGTGAAGATATTTTTGTTAAAATCGCTCTTGACTTTTGACTGACTGATCAAATCAAAAACCGTTTCTCAGATTTAAACTAGCATTCATGCAGGTATTAAAAAAAAAAAATTCATGAACAAAGAAATTTGCACACAATGTGACAATATAATCCCATACAATAAGGTTTTTAATGTAAAAAAGATCATCTCACGGTACAGGTTTGGTACAGGCTAAAATACAGTATACTGCTAATAAAACATACACTGTTGATTACATGGATACAACGAAAATTATATAGAAATGGGGTTTTTTATCTGGTATTTTCGTCAGTATAAGCTGTATCAACGAATTCTTAGTTATTCTTACCTATATTTGGGTGTTTTAACGTACGACATATTCTAGCTTCTCGCTCTAATTTTTGAAGATCTAAAAAACAACAACAATGTTAAAAATACAGCATTCTATTCTACAACAGACAAAGTGGTTCTCTGTGGAGCACCTACACACCCTATCTGCTTAGTCTCATTAAAGAATTCATTATCCAACAATTTCATCAAATTAAAGATTTATTGTTAAGGTCTTGTTTTTAATTCTCAAAATTCTTAATTGGTTAACTCTAACACATAAATCATTGTAAGCAACAGGGGGGGGGGGGGGTCATGCAGTTACTCCGTGACAC
>JAUJPO010089670.1:0-24042 GCA_032270745.1 Tiaropsis multicirrata | reverse complement strand
TTATTATTATTAACGAATATTTATACAGGATAATTCTACAGTCGTAACATACACATATACATATATACATATTTACAGTTATCTCAGAAGTGCTGTAATTTGCAATTTATATTTACAAAAAATCACATAGATTGGAAAGTCTGTTGTAGTGATTTACCACTCGCCTTTAAAGGTAATAAGCTCAACTTATACAACCTCCACAAGTGATGGCACAGGAAGTAATAGAAGGCAATTTATATTCGTTGGGTAATTTGAAAGTCATCGGGCCCCGTTCAATGAATCATATAGTAAGGTTTCTTAGGTAATAGTTTAAAGTAAAAATAGTTAAAAAGTTAATTTAGATCATTAAATCAGAAAAAATTGTCTCTAGTTATACAAGGGCTTATATGAATGCCAATCAAAAACAACCAGTGCCACAATGAAATGGTATGCAGCAAAAGTTTTGGCAGCAGGGTCATAAAAATATATTCATTGTTCATTCATCATAATTTATTTTCATTTTTTCATTTTCTTCACTGGGAGGGGATATGGTTATTGGTCCTTTTTTATGTTATTTTTCCAATGAGGTAGTTAGTGGGGGCGGATCCTAGTGGGTTTCAGAGATAGAGGTGTTCCCGTGTCGCTATAAACACTATTTAAATCTTAATCGAAGCCTCCAGTGGACAAGGATATTGTTGGAGTCATTCTGATTTGGAGCATCTCCTGTAGGAACTGTAAAGACTTTGAAGTGTCAGCTTATCGTTGTAAAAATGTCTATGATTCTTTGTAAGTAGAGTGACTTGTATTATTCGTGTACCAATCTTTTTTTGCAAACATAAAAAAGATCAACCAACAAACCAGACTCACTGGGTAGAATTTCGAGTACGATCTGACAAGCAAAGAACTTAGACGCATAAGTAGTGAATCTATCTCATCAACAATCTTTTTTGTTGCAATCGCACGAATAATGTTGCCGTGTCTCCGCACCTTTACTGCAGAAAAGCGTAAAGCTAAGGGGACACGGCAACATTTTTCGTGCGATTGCAACAAAAAGAAATTGCTGCAGTCGCACGAAAATTCTACGTGTCGCATTGGCCTAGCACACGAAACAAAATCATAAAATAAAATCAAAGCCACTCCACCATTTTGAACTCATGTCTTGCGTGTTAAAAATAGAAATATTATGTCATAATTTGTTTTGAGTTGTATAAACGAATTTGATTGGTTAAAATAAAATAAATTTTGCAAGAAATCATCTCAAGGTGTGGGGACACGAAAGTTTTTATATGGTTCAGAATTGCAACATAAACTTTTTGTTGCCATCGCACGAAAAATATCAAATTTTTTTGTTGTTGCAAAAAAGTTGCAAACTAGGGATATTTCATATGGGGACACAATGAAAAATGTTGCCGTGTCCCCTTACCTTAAATATTGCTTGTAAAACATAAATTTAATAAATAAATGAGGAGAGAGAAATCAAGCGTATTGCAATATGTACGACGTACCCAGGTGAAAAACTCCCTTCTATTAATTTCCTGACCCAATATTAGCACTACTTTCAAGAAAAATGGATTTCGCGACAAACGCAGGAGTGAGGTACTTTCGCAAGTCAAAAAAAAGAAACGAAATAAAAAATCAAATATATTTGGACCTTGCAAATAAAATACATATGGGCTGCAACAACTTTTTCCCCATTTTGAAAAGAAATAAGCGAAGCTAAGGGAATGAATTAATAAATCAAAAGAAAAGGAAAAAATAGTGATCTTGAGATCCAACTTTTTAAAAGATTTCCGAAAAATAGCAAATCACAAATGAAAAAAAAATGGTCGAGAACTAAAATAAGGAAATAAGAAGGACGCCCAATTTAGCACTTTTGTATTATTCTTATACTCCTTAAGAGAGGGGTGGATCTTTGGGGCGTGGCAATTACTGTTGAATACCAGAAAACGAATATTTCCCTTCTTTTCACTTCTATTATTTTTGAATTGCATTGTTTATGCGAAGAAAACAAGGAGAGAAAGAAGAACGAAGAAAATTCAAATTAAAACCTGTTCTTAAGAATTTACCCAAAGTGCGAAACGACACATGGTGTTCAATATTTCCTTTACCTTTTCTCATGTTACATGAACATTGGTGCCGATCGATTTGTTTTTTATCTTAATTTTATGCTTTGCAATACTATTAGAGGATGTTGTTGTTGACGTAATTAAAATTTGGTTTCAATGGTAACCAACCATGTCTGCAAGATGAATCCAAAATGATAGATAGATAGATAGATTCGATGTTTTACGTGGATAGCCAACAGTAATCTAGGACTTTTAACAAGTCTTTTGATTGTTTTTAATGGACCCACGGCCAGCCGTCTCAATTTGTCAATAATTTTAGATCATGTCCTTTTGAAAAAGGTGTTTTATTGAATGAAAACAGAAGAATAAAGAAAGTTGGCAATGATTGAAAACAATAATAACTTCATAACAAAAAAAAGATATTCAAGAACTTCCATATTTTATTGTAAAGTGGTATTCTTTTCTTTTTCTGTTCTTGTTAGTTTCCTTGCAAACTACTTTGCAATAATAAAAAAAGACAAAAAGAAACAGGAATCAACAATCTTAACTAAAGGTAAAAGAAGGGCATGACATTCAGCAGTTGATTGGGAATTTACAGCAATTCTAATGTAAGATCAATCCAGCAACACTTTATCATTAAGAAATTTCGTTAAAACCGAAGCGCGAAGGCCCAATTTTTTAACTAAAGTTAAAGACGTATTTAAGTTGAAAATAGCTTTGTAATGTGCAGGTATATCCTGTAAAATTATTGCTAAACTTTTATTTCGTTTACCTATATGCATAGGAAGAGTAGTGATCTAAAAAGTAGGTCAGTTGCAAATTTTTGAGTGGATTGGTTGGCGGGATATCAATTTATTAAATAAAACTGAAGAGAAAAAAAGGTGAAAAGAGGTTTTTCCAGTAATATATGAAGATTTAGCACGAAGCAAGGCAAAAAGAGAAACAAATTTGATATACTTCAAAATAATTATTTTTTATGAGATTATTTCTATTGCAAAGGTGTTTTTTTAGTTTTATTATTGCAAAGTAGTTTGCAAGAAAACTAACAAGAACAGAAGAAGAAAGGAATACCACTTTACAATAAAATATGGAAGTTCTTGAAAATCCTTTTTTTGTTTATGAAGGTATTATTGTTTTCAAACATTGCCAACTTTTTCCATTCTTCTGTTTTCATTCAATAAAACACCTTTTTCCAAAGGAAATAGTGAGAGGGTGAAAAAAAAGAAAAGAAAAAGAGTTTTGATGAGATTTCGCGTAGGTTGGAGTGAAAAATCTCCTTTTTTTACTTCAATCTCATTTTGATTCAACACGGAGAGGTATAAAAGGATTATTCTTATTGTGCAAAACCCTTTTGTTCTTTTCTCTAACCCATAACTTCCCTTCATACCAATCGAAATCGATATTTTGAAACAATCTAATCTTATTAAATACAGTAGAGTCAAAAAAACTTGCTGCAAAATCAGATTAAATAAACAGAGCATGCGCAATTGATAAAAGTCTGGCACACGTTCAAAATCAAAGGTTTTGACATCCTAGATTTAATTTCACTCTAAAAGGCATCGGCGAAGAGGTCACATATGTGAATGTTTTGTGGTACAATGCTGGACAAAAGGTCCATAGAATTTTAGAAATGAGCTCATTCCTTCAAAGTTGATGTACAAAAGGTCAGCTATTGCTACCAGTTGTAAACAAACCACTTGAGCGGGGTTAAGAGGGCAGTTATACTGTGTTTTTGCTAATTTTCAGCTATTTTAAAAAAAGTCTACAACCTTTTCAACCATTTCAACCTGCTGGGGTAAGAACGATACTCATTGGGTTTAAATCTGTATTTTTAGAATCTATGGAGGCATGAGTTAAGAATTGAATGGGTTACTTTTTATAGAATCTAATAGTTTTGCATTTTGTATTGAAATATACACAGTTTGATTGAGTATTGCGAAAAAATCGCGAAGAATTGATCAATTATTGAATAGATTCAAACGTTTGAGGTATGCAGTTGGCATAGCAAGGTGGCAGACTGTTTCCATTAAAGAATTGTTGACAGTATTTTAAATATTTAAAAGTATTTTTCATTTCTCTTATTCAACGTATTATAAATAACGTGTTATATTAAATGATACGGGGGCATCCCTTGATAAATATCTGATGCATTTGATTTATCATAATATTTTAAACATTTAAAATTAAAAACACTGTCATGTCGAAATTTGATGCATTGATGAAAAATCTATAATTTATCAACAACAGATCATGCATAAAATAGCTAAAAGGTATTCGAGGTACTTTGGGGTAAAAAAGATTTAAGTCAAGTCATTGTGAGAATGAATGCGGTAAAAGTGGATTTTAAACAGTATAGTAATAACCGTGATAGTGAAAGAGAGAATATAGTATAGGAAAGTCAATGCGAAGTGAGGCTACCGAGGATTCCCTTAAAAGGTTGTAAAACTTAAAGGCATTTTTGGACTTTCAACTCTACTTTATTACTTTCCCAGCACAAACACAAAACATTGGTCCAACATTGTTTTCAACGTCCAAATAACGTTTTGTGCCTGTTGGGTTTTTCTACTGCTGTAGCTTGAAGAAGTGTGTGAGAATTTTACCCTATGCTCAGATAGCCCCTTTGAAAGAGCTTAATGCTTTTGTTTATATACCAAGATGGTAGCTATGACGCATTTAATACAAAGGGGACTATTTTCAACGAAATATGCTTTATTAAGAAAAAGGGGGGGGGGGTTGAATTAGGAGGTAGATTAAATGTATTGGGAAAAGAGGAATAGGACATTTCTCATATGACGGTGCCACACAAAGGGAAATTTCTGATCAAGAATTACGATAAACTCTTATAAGTGAAATACTTGATTAATATTCAGCAATGTTTTCCTCTTCTTTTAGATTTTTTGTAGTTAATGCGGGCGATATCGCAGTAAATTATTCTGTCGATGTTTTGATGAAAATATGAATACTTATCATCATAATGTCGATGAAGTATTTAATCCTTTTGTCTGCTTTGAATATGAATGAGGTTAAAAAATGGAAGGAAAATGAAAATGAAAAAAAGAGGTAAAAAAGAAAATTATTTCTTCGTTAAAGAGATGACGAATTTTGATAGAAAAACTTGAAAAATGAATTTTTGGTGGTTTACTGTTGAAAAAGAGGAACATTTTGTTGATCGATATTGTGATAAAAAAGACAGCATTTTTGAATAAAAAGTTCATCAATTGATCAAATGCATCACAGTAACACTTTCTGTTCTAACCAAAAGGACGCGAGAGACGATTGATAGGGGATGATCGATCTACAACAGGTGACAGGCTAGACTTGAAACCGCATGCTTGCTAGTCAGTCTAGTCATAATGGCTGAACTAAATAGAGCAAGTTTTTAGGCTATAAAACTAAGCGCAAACCAGAGGCTGATACATAAGGTACATTAAAGCTTCTGATGGAGATTGCGTGACTTCCAAATAAGGAATGCGAGAAAAATCAACACATCTCCGTTGAAATATTTGAGAACCTTCTGTATCCGCTACTGCGATATTTTAGGCTATAACATAACAAGCGTAAGTAGAGCGAAACATCTTGAAAGAATTAGCGAGAAACCAAAGAAAATGTGCATTCAAGAAATGTATTTGTAAGACTCCGGCTGAACATTTTTACAATATTCCCATCTTGTCGGTGACACAGAGAACTTGAACCAATCAAATTTGAAACTTGTAAAAAATGTCAAGAGTTGTGCCAACATCAGTTATAGAGCAATATAGAAGCCATTATTACGCGCGACAAAATGAACCGACTTCAATGAGGTGTTAGCATATTTTTGGTATTAACTTAACGAATTCTGTGACGAGGCGAGATGCGGTTTTTTCAAGAGATTTGAAAGAAAGAAAAATTGAAAAATGATTGCAAGCTGTGTTGATTGATGTCTCACATTAGCTGCGTATAAGTATGAACATACAACGCTATTTAACAACTTTTTAACTACGTTTTAGTTTTGTCTCCGTTTCGCGTTTTGACACTTTATCATGATGATACCCCTGATACTCTCCAAGGATACATGTATGTAGTGCATGGGAAATTGCGTTTAGCAAGATATCTTTTACGTATACCACAAAAGGATAACGACTTTAGACGTGTTGTGGAGCCTGAAATACCTTGAAGTAGTAACTCAGTAATTTTTCACGCATTGCACCTCATAAATGCAACAGTATTTGGATCGTCAAGAATTTTAATTTTAGTTTTTTCTATTTCTATAATTTTTCGCATTTTAATGCAGTGATTCTAATTGAAACAAAGACGATATCAGATGCTTGTTGCATTTTGAAAATCCACTTTTTAATGAAAAAGTAAATCTGTTATTTTTAATGAAACTGCTAGAAGAAGATGGTTAAGTTTGGGCGTTTTCGCAAGTTTTGGCAATCAATAATTTTTTGTTTTTTATATTTCTGTGTGTTTGTTTTGGTTGGGGTATAAATCAAGTGTATAAGATGTTTGTTGCACATTTGAAAATATAATTTGAATATGAAAAACGTTAATCCTCGGAAATTATTTGAATGCAGTCGTAACTATCAGTATCAGAGGTAAACCATGTGATAGATGTCGCAAGATATTTTTATACATTTGATCTCTTTTCTGCCGTCGAATGAAGACTACCAGCTGCTTTCATAAATTTGTAAAAAGAATGCCTTATTTTGATAATTGTTCATGTATTTTCCAAGTTATATCAGGTTTCAGAAAACTTCTCATCGAAAAAAAGCAAGAATCAGGGGCGAGTAGAAAAGGTATTTACGAAAAGATAATGACGGGTTTGCTTCGAATGGTTTAGACGCCTTTATCGTCAACAACTATTCTCTCTTACTCAACGTGTTGAAAGATGCAAGGTGTTACTGTTATACCATCATTTTTCATGAGAAGTATATCCGATTCACCATTTAATTTTAATTGTTTGTGAGAGTATTCGTTTTATTGTTTGTATTGCCATGATAGGCATTACGTAGTTTGTTTTTTACACGGAAACACTCCAAAAAGCCGGTTGTTTACCTACCACTAGTTTTACAAACAAGCTAGTCCTTAGAAATTGTTTTAAAGGTATGTTGTTGTGCCAAAAAGTCTGTAGTGGAAATATTTGAATATTGTACCAAAATTCACAGGCGCAAACAGAAGGTACTCAAAGTTGTTGACGAAGAGTGTTGACTTCTATATAAGGAACTATGACCAATAAAATCAACATTCTCCATCAACATTTTTGAGAACTTCTGTATCCGCCACTGAATGACTGAAATTGATAGTAAGTTTCCAGTGGTAGCCGCATTGTGATTAAAACGAAATATTCGAGGTTAAGTTTTTTTTTTTTGTTACTTCTAATTTGATACTATGCAATCTTTTCAAATTACTTGTTGCTTAGAAACACGATGCAAAAAAAAACGCACTTTTATTAGTTTTTCAAGTCGAGTAATATCATCAAAAAGAAGCACTTTAATTGTTCAAAATCACACCTTGCCAAGAAAAACATGGTTTCTTTTGTTCCAACATGGAAATCAGAAGGTAATGTGAACTTTTTCTTGTGCCTTTCATACAAGTAGCATTGCATTGGTGCTAATTGTCAACTCAACGCGCGCTGCACCCCATCATAAAAGTTAAACACCGGTTTCGTTGGCTTTTAAATGAATCTCATATACTTTTATAAGAACATTCATAACTTTTTTCATATGATTTTGAAAGCTCTTTTTATACTCTAAAATCATCGGTTCATATGTCTTAAAATATTTTTTTGATTCATCTGCAATGATAAATAGTGGATTCAAAGTGGCACAAAACCGCAAAATCAAAATATTATGGGGTATTTGGCCAGTTAAAGCGTACATAGGTTTTAAATTGTATTATGTACACACTTCTACACTTCTACGCAGAGACTACTTCGCGGGAAATTTACGGCAAAACATGCAATCAGCACAGAGTATACTACTAACAATAAGTATGAGGTATAAATTACAGGAAGAAGTACAGAACAGGTGCTCAGATCAGGTAGTTAGATTGTAACTGGTGTATCTAGACCAACTATACGAACACGACAGAGTCAGTCAGATGGTTTTTAAATTGGTTGAATTTGAGAAAAAGTTTTTTTTCGCTGATTCTTACAAATAAAACTTGCACATACATTTCAAATTTGCATTTCATATTTCATCGGATCTTAAAGGTTGTATTTGTTTTTCTTGTTAATTATGATACGAAAAGGTTCGACTGTATGCTTGAAAAGTCAACAAATTCTATTGTTCCAAGAAATTTACAAATATTCTTTAAGTTCACAAAATTCTAAAGGTTTTTTTCATTCCTTTTTTTTCTCATGTGAATTGGTTCGCATTTTAATGCAGTGATTCTAATTGAAACAAAGACGATATCAGATGCTTGTTGCATTTTGAAAATCCACTTTTTAATGAAAAAGTAAATCTGTTATTTTTAATGAAACTGCTAGAAGAAGATGGTTAAGTCTAGGGCGTTATCGCAAGTTTTGGCAGTTAATATTTTTTGTTTTTTTATATTTTTGTGTATTTTAGTTCGGAGGTATAAATCGTGTGAAACTTTCAAGTGCATAATGCGTTTTCTACTCTAAGTTGTGATGATGCAAAAAAGAAGTGATTTTGAATGCAAATCGGTTAGAAAATACAGATTACAAAATGATTAAAAATAGTTATATACCTCTTGATGTCTTATTTCTCTTGTTGAGAAGATGTGAAAAAGATGTCAGACAGTCAGATGCAAGCTGAACCTGCTGCTTTGTGTTTCTCTTGTGAATGCAAAACATCCGATTGAGCAGACAGTGTGACAAACTCCATCATCATTTAAGAGGCTTTTGACCTGAAAAAAAAATACGATTGAAAAGATGAGAATTAAGAAAAGATTTAGTGAGAAAATGCAGATGCCTTCTTTTCTTTATACCTTTATATTTTTCATTTACATATTTAGAACCCATTTAGAAAAACCAGATGTCGCCAGTTGGGGCCTAGACAGATTCTACTTTCGTACCTCTCTCTGACTGTTGACTCTTTTCACACCTTTTGTTTATAAGAACATAGGTCTGACTCAGTCACTCAGTCAATCCGTTAAGTCTTTTGGGGTATACTGTACACCCGACTGTACACTGACTGAGCTTTTTTAGTTCTTTCCAGGTTTTATAGTCTAATCGATCCTTCGGTGTGTATAACAACTAGCTTTGCGAGTTGTTATTTGTAGGTACCCTTAGCTTATAAGAATATGGAAATATTTTTATTGAAAGTTTCTTATAAAACATTTGCTCGAAACACGTACCACATCATGACGATTGCCAGTTTATAAACTAGACGATTGCTTGCGAAGTAGAAGAATTCTCTTGCCTTCATCTCCGCCACAGAGTGTCAACAATGAATTCTTAACCCTTAGTTTGATACTTAATACCCTTCTCCTTTGATGCTTTGTCAATCTACCTAGTGGTGAGACAAGTTGTATTATCGCAATGCATTGATGAATGAAGCGAAAAAGATTGTAACTACTTAAAGATGAGAAAATAGGTCTTTATCACATTATAAGGTAAGCGAAATGTGGTAACGATAGATAGAAAAGGACGTATATATATTTCCATATTTTACACTTTATGAATTCGTTTGACCACAGCATATTGCATATGAATATGCATCTTGATTTTCTACAAGAGATTGGTGAAAGCATTCTTTTATACTCATTCGTCTTTGATGGGAAAATACACAACTCAGCATTGATTAGCAGGACGCAATCACGGTCAAAAGGTTGTAGACTTTTTTAAACAGCAGAAAATCAGGGTAAAACAACAGTATAACTGCCCTCATAATCACACTCGATGCTTTCGAAAGTTGTCTGCTAGCATCTGGTAGCAATAGCTGACCTTATTTACATCAATTTTGAAGAAAGAAGCACATTTCTAAAATTCTCAGCACCTTTTGACATTGATTGCGGCCTTAAATCTAGGTAAAGTACCGTAACACTTTTTTGCTCATTTTCCAAAGAGATTTGTAGAGTTTTGCAGTAAACTTTTTTCTGATTTTTCTATTCTAGTGTTGTGTTGATTAGACCTATAGCAGTGAGTTCGTTGATTTAGGAATTACGGAAGAGAGTTTTTGTAGTCGAAATCAGTTCGCCTCTTCGCCAAACAGTTTCTGGCTGTGACCACGGATTTTAATTGCAATAAAGATACCCAATCAACATGGTTTCTTCCATAATGGATTGATGTCAAAAAAAGGTTAGGATATAAGAAGGGATAAAAGGAGTAAAAGCGTCACACCCTGGGATATCAAAGTCAAACGTTTTCACTTTTAGATGTCATTTGTGAAGCAAAAGAAAGATGGATAGGTAGGAAGAGGGTGCTTCTTTAACTTTAAGAAATCTTTTGTCCCGTTTGAGAAAAGTGAAGAAAAATAAGGAAAGATTCTTGTGAAGCTATTGTGTGTGTGAGTCAGGTCCTAAAAGGTACCCCCTTTTCGTGTATTCCTTGTATTCCTTTGGAACAGCAAGTTCGGTTCTATTATGTTTTTGGTTTATTGATTTCTTGGGTGATTGAATTCTTATTCTTTTTTATCAATACATACTAATTAATTCCTTTCGTTTTCATAATAAATGAAAGATTTTTTTGTTCAAAAGAACGCAAGCCTATTGGACAAGCATTTTAAGTTTGAGAGAATGGAATATCTATAAAATGTTTGACAAAGCGAAACAACATGCACCCCTTTTCGTACGAAAATACTTTAAGAGAGAATATATGGCACCCAGGTCGATGTTTTTAAGCTTCATAATATTGCATCACCGCATGTGAAGAAACGGAAAAAAGAAAATTTTTCGGCAAAAAATAAAAACAACTATAAAGTGAAATAAAATGTAAAGAGAATTTTCATCAACAATAAAATAATTCTTCAAACTCGCACCTTAAAATCAGAGAAAATTTTTACAAGAGTCAATGAAATATTTTGGGTATTGAAAAACGGGTATGGCTAAAAAGAAAATGTTGGATTTTTTTACATCTTCCACGGATGGTGTCCAGGCACAATATACTCACTCTTCACCTTTTAGTTAGCGGCATGTACTAAATGATATTGTCTTTTGAAAAAAGTTTTAGGTGCGTCATATAGATAAGGGAAAAGAAGTGCCTTTTAATTCATTTTTGTGTTTTCTCGACTATCAAATGATATTTGTTTTTCGGGAATCCTTCTATTGTTCGCCATTTTTTTTGTTTTGTCGTTGAAATTTAATATCAGTTTGAGAAGAAAAGCGCATGAAAAAAAAGAAGAAAAACTGATATTGAATTGTTAAATTGTATGCCAACTCTTTGTAACAAAACAAAAAAAGCAATATAATTTTGCATAAAGAATAAAAGAAAAGAGGGCTAGGTACAACCCCTTTACAAGTTTTTATTATTTCTTTTGTTTTTATTACTGTTGTTTAAGCATCTCACTCCCATCAACTCCATCTGTCATCAGGGAGTGAAGCATCTGTCTTTGATTGCAAAATATTATATATATAAAGACATTATGAAGTAACGATAATAAATGGTCTTACTCAACCAACTGTGGGGGAAGCAACAGCAAGGTTACGAGATATTCACTAATACCATTTTACCATCACGTAAAAGTTTTCTTTCCTTTTCACGCTTTTTCTTTATTAAACTTTTATTATTCGAATACAATTTGTCTTTATAATTCTTCATCATAATAAAAAGGAGCATAAATTTTCATTATTTCTCCCTCAGCTTCAAATTCATTATTTTCTTCTATTATTTTTTCCACCTTTCAATTTCTTGCCCCTTATACCTATTATTTATGTTATTTATTGCTTTTCTTCCCGTTTTTTTTTCTTTTTTTTTAGAAATTTCTGGCTCGTTATCCTTCTCTATTCTTGCATTCATATTTGATTAAAGCTTTTTCTCCTTTGTTCTTCTTAACGGCCCTAAACAATGCACTTTATACATGTTTTTATTAGATTAGATATCTTTTCAATTATATTGTTGTGTGAAAGCAGGAAAAAATACAATCATATACCAGGTTGTGCCTTTCTTTATAGGCCTTTATACCTACAACAATACAATACAATAAAATACCAGAAACAAAAGATGTTTGAGAGAAAAAAACGGATAACAAAGACATGTGCTAAAAACACAGGAAGACGTTTTTTAGGCTTGATTGGGGGGTACGAGAACAACTGCCGCCCGTTATTTATTCCTTTTTAAAAGTATTATAAATAATTGATGTCATATTTCTTAAGAGGTATTATTCCGTTATGCTTTTTTCATCCCTTGTTTTTCTTTAACTGAGGAGGGGAGGGGTACGCACGCATACATACATACAACACACATAGATAGAGAGCTAGAAAGACTTTGGTGAGAGAAAAAGAGAGCATGGAGCTGAAACTTACGTTTTATTGCATAGTAAAGTTCTTAAAAATGGAGAATCTTGCTTTTGCTCATACAGTATTCCTTATATGGAAATCAACACCCTCCGTCAAAATCTACGAGTACCTTTTGATCCGCATCTGGCATAATCTGGTTATGCAATGGTAAATATGTAGGGATGGGTAGTATGAGAGAAGATAAAGTACCATCAGAAGTTTGTAGGGTGACATGATCTTATTTTCACACTTACAGTAGTATGGCAGCAGTGTTATTTCCTTACGTGGGAAAAGTTTATTTTCATGCTTTGAAAAAAAGAACAGGCGAGGCATCAGCAGGATTTGAATGCCAAAACTGAAAAAACAGACAAAATAAAAAAGGGGGAGAATTACTGCTGCATAGCGTGGTCATAATCAAAGGAATATGGATTTAAAATATATGTGCTTGTCCTGGGTATAGAATCGCTGGGATGGAAATATGTTTGTTTGTAAAATCTATCGGTATTCTTAACTTGTTCTCAACTTCTTGTTCTTATAGAATAGAATAATGACTGTAGAAACAATGAAAACAATTGATTTGTTGGCGGATCGAGAAAATGAAAAATTGCATCGCGAGGTAAGAAAGAGTTATACGTTTTATGAATCCTTATTGATGATTCCATAATTTGAGACCACTCAAGTTTTCCTTAGTTAAGTCTCTTAAACGAGTTTGGAGAACGAAGTATCGAGACAATATTTGGCTATCGTACTCAGGCGATATTTACAGACTTTTGTACTAAAGAACGACGTGGTCTCAAATTGGAAGATGAATTATACCGTAGGAGAGAGTTACTTATTTCATGATGAAAGTAAAAGGGGTAAGGGCAACTTAAGCATGTACCGTTACAAAGAAATTAACGAAAAATCTTTTTGAAACTAAATACTTAATTTTATGTTTATCCTAAACATGACTCATATAACTTTATTAAAAGTCAACACGGAGAAAAGTCAACAAAAATATAAAATATGTTTTAAAGTTTACAGTGCAAACAACAATAGATTTTTTTGTTATTAATTAAGTAATCTATTGTCAGGATAAACATAGGTGTGAATTTTACTGCCGATATTTTTAAAATACAATGAACATACTTTTGGCCAGTTTTGTGAAAACATTAAGTCTAGTTTTTCGTTAGCAAAGGTTTTGAGACAAGAAATTTTCCAGATAAATGCAAAAATACAATACAATGCTTTGAAGCTTTCCCGAATTCAAAAGATACCACATTTTTGATGAATATAAAAGAAATGGAAGAGGCTTTCTATAATGCCCCTCTCGAAGAAAAAGCATATATATTGCTTATTTTGATTATCAAAAAGAAAATTTGGTAAGGAATGAATAAAACAGGATCTGAGAGGATTTTTTGCACAACTTGCGGTACTTTTCTTTGCAATATTCTTTTTTCTAATCAGTTCTTTTTTTTAATAAAAAGGAAGAATTTATATAAAGATATAGAGAGAGGCATGGCTTATTATCTTTTTAACATTTTATTGTTATATTTGAAGAAAAAAAACAATGCAAAATTCGATTGAAAATGCAAAAATGGTGCATCAGATACCCAGCTGCTTTTAAACCGTCAGAAAAATTTTATAAGTGTCCACGCAAAAAGAAGATTAGTTTAGATGCACGTGTGTGCATTCACCAAGTGAATATGACACCGATTTTTTGTGTTCGAAAATAATCCGTATTACCAACCAATTCTTTGATAGAACCGCATTATGGTGGAAAAGAGGTTGTATAATTAATCGGATTCCCCCTTTCTTCACCCAATGGAGAAAGATAATACTCATCAATGCATAAACACCAATCAAATTGTTTTGTTTTTTGAAATTTTATGAAATTAAATAGATAAGAGAGAGAGACAGAGTCATTGCAGGAAAGTAACTTAAAATTAATAAAGGATTTTGTTACCCAAAAGTAATATTTCTCTGAAGAAAAACCCAACTAAAAAACATCTGTCCATAATAACATTTCTTGTTGCATGAAAGAAGGGGGGAGACTTTTTTTTCAAATATTTTAATGATATTATTTTCAAAGAAACATATTACTGTTATAATATTGCATAAACGGGGCTAGAAAAAAATTATGCTAGACGTTTTTTTGAATAGAATACGTATATCTACCTAAATGAAGTCTTAATGATTTTTAAGCAGCTTTTCTTTATTTAATCGATTCCCTCTTGAATAGTGTTTTCTATAAATGCAACTTTTTTTACAGAAACTTATTTCCATGTAAATACAAAAGAAAGTGCTCAAAAAAGAAAAAAAGAAAACGAATAGAAATATTTTTCTATCTCGTTTATCATAAAGCGTCAGTGTGGTCATCTTACTACTATTGTATTAAAGACTTTTTTTGTTGAAAAAAATACAAAATTTATGGTTTTATTTTTGATGTATTATCTTTTGGAAAAAAATAATTTTTTTTAAAGTTTTCAACTTTTGGTGGTGGTAATCTTCAGCATTTCATCAAACATACTTCATTTTTTGAAAACTCTTAAGCTCATCAAGTTCAAAATATATTTTCGATTATTTTAAAACCACAAATCTCTAGTGAAATGTTGCCTAGTTGTGTTTATACAAAGAAGCCTTAAATCCATCAAATATACAGCTCAAAGGCTTCTCTCGTAGCAAAAAGCAAAATAATTGAATAATATTAAAAATGATCGCATGACCTAAACCCGGGCCTAAACCAGTCACAAAAACCAGGCTAAACCTTTCACCTAACAAATGACCGAAACTGAAAAATAATCAAGCTTGTTGCTTACGTCACCCACAAATCTTCCAAACATATTCCCTCAAAACGTAGTTACTACCGACTGACCTAATTCATGATATGCATTACGTAATCTTTCATACGGAAACATCTTTAAAAACTCGAATGTTGTTCTTTTCATAATATTTACCCTTTTTTTACTTCCAGGTGATTATTTACGATTTCGGGAGTCCCGTATTGAAAGTGGAAACCGGAACAACGTTGAAAGTCTTGAAACTTTTGTACGGTACCGACCATGAGAGGAAACGACAAATTCTCGGTGTACGACCCAAGAATATCGGAGAGGGAGGAATCCCTTGCATTGTGACATTAGATGAGTCCAAATTATGTGAAATCTCATACGATATCCTCGTTTCTGGTGAGTTTCCTTGTATTTTGGTACAGAACCTTTTTAATTCCTACCCAGCAGACACACAATATGTTATTTCAAAGTTTTTTCAACCTTCAAATAATGTTGTGACGTTGAAACAACGTTGTTTGGACGTCAAAATAACGTTCCGTGCCTACTGTGTAGGATCTTTAGGATTTCGAAGAGACATTGGGACGGCTCTTTGCTATAGTTGAGTCAAAAATTATGGTATGTTAGTTCACTCAACACCTCTTGTACCATAGTATTGATATCAAGTAGTAGCAAGCTCTAAGGGAGTAAATGAAACATTTTTCATATTTACATTTTCTTTCTTCTTTTGTAGAGGATTCAGCCAATAAGAAGGAGGTAGAAGTAGAAGGCAGCAACACAACTAATCGCTGCATTGATTGCTCAAGAGAATCATGGAAAACAAAAAGGTTCACAAGCGTCGGTATGAACACTGAACTTAGCCTCAATCCAGGAGTCGAAGTAGATATGTCCAAACTGAACAAAACAAGCAGCCAACAATCTCCTAATTCTCAAGCAACTGCTAACCACGATAAAGGAGGAACTTTTCCATCGAAAAATGGATCAGTGACCCAACACAGCCCGTCTGCAGCTAACACAAGAGGGGCTGTGTCCTATCTTCAACAGAAGGAGCTTCATGCGAAACCTCCTTCTCGAACCAACGGTAACCACCATGAGGAGGTAGAGAGGCCGCATGAACGACCAGGGGTAACCTCTCCTACATATGGAGTCGAAATGTACAGCAATCACCGATCCTCACAGATAAGGTATCCATCTTTGGAGCCGCCTGCACACTACGAACGCTTCGTACAGCCTCATGGTTGGATGATAGAGCGTGGAGGTAGATACGATCCTACCCGCCCCCACCATGACCCCACCAATCCTTCCCTTGCATCAAGAAGAAGTCCAGGACACAGGTCTCGCTCACCTATCTCACCACGAGCAGGAGAATACCTTCCACACTCTCATTACCACGCCTTTCATGAGAAATATCGACCTGTTCTCTTACCAACTAACTACATGCATGGGAGCAGAAGACGTGACGTCAGACACCCCCCAGCTGAAGATAAAAGCGAACCAACCTACATCAAGAAAGAGAACAGCAAGGAACAAATACAACCTCTACATGCTAGCGAGACAAATGATAAAGTAGGTCGAACCAACTTACAGCCTGGTGACGAGCCACCTGTTTTCGTGCTCCCAAACGATTACGATGTAGTTAGCGGTATTGATCCACGCATTGCAAGCATGCAAGAAAAACGGTCGGGAAAATTCTCACCTCTCTCACCCTCGCAAGATAAAGATGATGAAAAACCTGCCAAAGCAATCAGTGAAAACGGAGACAAAGAAATGAAAGATGAGTTCCAGAATTCACCGACCGAATCGGCCAGCAGTTATTCGCCGAAAGGTACTAATGGCGTCGCAAATGTGTCCCCAGATTCACCACCCACCAATAGCTCACAAAAACTCTACTGCAAAATCTGTAGCGGTGTCTTTCCCACTAAAAGTTTGCTCTATAAACATTTACGTGGACACACTTCCGATGAGAAACCTTTTAAATGTAACGAGTGTGGGCAGGGTTTTACATTGAGCAGCAACTTGCGTCAGCATCGTATCATCCATAGAGGATACAAGCCTTTCCAATGTGAATTCTGTGGTAAGAAATTCATGCGATCAAATGTTTACAAACAACACAGACGAATCCATACTGGAGAGGAGATGCATAAATGTGGACTATGTCCGAGCGAATTCTTACAAAAATACGCACTTTTGAAACACATGAAAAAGAATCACGACATTGATGCTGTTGATGCATAATTTCAGCCACAGCCTTTAGTGATGGATACAGGAGGTACTCAAAGTTTCTGACGGAGAGTGTTGACTTCCAAATAAGGAATAATTATGATAAAAAACAACACCCTCCGGCAAAATCTTTGATAACCTCATGTTATGCCTCCGCCATCGGCCTCACATCAATATAAAGTATATTTTTTGCTTCTTGGCTAACTTTCGAATGTGATAATGATAGAGTATTTTTTCGCTTCCTCTTTCGTTAGCTTTGTAAATATTAGGAAAAAAAACACAAACTTCATTTTTGTATATATGGTAACTATATTTTTTGTCATCATTTTGGCTTCACTTTCGAAGGTACTTTTAAGGAAATTTTAGGTCTTTAAAGTGTGACCAAAGTGACCAATCTGGTATATGCTTCTATAACTTCATTCTTAGAGTAATGTTTTGAGTTATCATAATATAAGTATAATATAAAAACATATTGTAATATACATCAGAAAAGAGTTATTTTATTCATATTATTGTTTTAGTTGTATTTTGAGAATGTTGCTTGACTAAATTTAAAATTTTAAAAAGCATAGTGTAAATGTATATATTTATTAGCAAGTTACGTATTATATAAAGATATTATACTTGTCATAAAAGAGTTATACGAAAAATCCGTAAAAAGGTTAGATTTTATCATGGAGGTAAAAAAAAACACATGGAGACTCAACGCATTCATTTTTTTATATAAGAAATATTTATGTTAGAGGATGAGAAGAAGAAGCCTTATGCCGGACAAAAAATTGACATCCTGTGTGTGTGTGTGTGTGTGTGTGTGTGTGGATTCTTTTCTAGAAGAGGTAGTCGTTAGGGCAATCTGACTGATGAGAATACACCCTATGATCAATTAAAATACGTGAGTAAGAACAATGAATACAGATCCTGCACTTGGTGCAGGACCCATGTACCCATGTACTTCCCAATTTGATCAAAGTAATGAATTGAGTGGGAATAGAACCAACGACCTCTCGCTTACGGGGCGATTGCTCTCCCTAACTACGCTATCAGTTTGTTGCTAGTTCGTAGTATATCATACAAAATTAGTTGGATAATCGGTTGTGCACCAGTTCGCTGCGTTGATTCGTAGAACTCAGGTAACGAATGGTATACACGTTTTTTTCATAAGAACATCAAATTCTTGGTTGAGGCTCGGATGTTCTTATTTTTGTTCCACATTTTCTCAAATTTCCTACCCCTCCCATCATCAAATATATGCCTAAAATGCTTCTCTTCTTGGAACAAGCTTTCATTAGGAAAATTTCCATGCTCAAATTGAGTCCTTCATAGGTTTTGGGAAAGAATTTCCGATACATGTTCTTATAAACTCTGTTCTAATAAAAAAACGTGTACATTGAGCACTTCGAATTAAAGTACGTTTTTGAGTACCGGAACGCGGTATCTGAAGTGTTCAAAATTAAGGAAGGGTTTTCTTCACACAAAGCGGAAAAATTCCAAGTAGACGCCGTCCTCAAAATGTTTAAACAACTTCAGGCAGCACTGTAGCAGTTTATTGACGTGTTAGCATAAGTACCTACTCTCTTAAAATTAAGATTTTCAGAGAAAAAATCGACGCAAAAGCAAAGGTTTTTTTAATTCTTAATTACATACCAAAATTTGCTAAGTGCCTCTTCAATAAAGACGTAAACAGATGGATTTCGCATTTCGTCTGTAAGGTGAAATACACACGGAAAAAGTTGATATCAATTTTTTTAGCTTGTTGACTCTCTGCTAGCGTAGGCCACTTTGAGTGAGAGGCCAGTCGGTGTGGATTTTGATACACTTCAAAAGAAATAGGAAGAAAACACTCATCATAAACTGTGTGCCTAATGAACAATCGTGACAGCTTGTACGCGTGCAGAGGCGGTTACAAAAGCCACTCAAAATTTTTGACGGAGAGTGTTGTATGGGCGAAAGCAACACCCTCCATCTTCTGCATTCGCTACTGCGTCGTTTAAAGCACCCATTCATTGATTTGAGAAGACGGTAATCCTTAAAGGTTTTGGCTAACCATATGTACCAGGGAATGCTAAATCAGCAATATTCACCGCAGCGGCGTGCATGCACATTACGGGAAGCTGATTCATCACTACAAGCTGCAGCAAAGACTGTTTAGCTATTGTATGAGCTACCAATGGCACAATCCTCAGCATATAATTCATCTGCCAAATTGAGCCCATGTCGTTCTCCATGTCGTTCTTTACTACTAAAGTCTCTAAAACTACGACGGAAAACTCCAATGAGCTACCAATGGCACAATCCTCGGATACCACAGTACGAAGTTATAGCTAACATCTTTGATTTATCAGCACAAATATAGATCCATGGTACCGAGGCGCCATTTAAAAGACAATGGAAAGTGCTGCTTTGTACAATCAAGTAAGAAAAAAAGGAGTTGGGTAACAAGCAAAAGATTGTTGCGACTTATCATTTATCCGGAGGGAAAAAAACATATTTATCTTGGGCTTTCGAACAACCAGCAATAATTTTATGCAGCCGTTGCTTTGCTTACAATGGATAAAGTACATAGGCGTTATTTAGATTCGGCTAATCCTGTTATGTATGTTTAATTTACAGACCAGTATGTCAAAGTTGTACTACTGAAAATGTTAAATATCGAAGAAACATATATGACCATATCATTTGATGAACTTACAGACAACCCACATATGCATTACCGTCAGGTTGACTAATCATGATCACCCCTTTCTAATCCTGACCTGCCTCTAATTACAGAAAATATTGTCTTCACTTTACAAACTTAATTACATAATATGAATAAAAACTAATCTTCTGGTCCAATATTAAATACATCTAAATTTGGGTAAATTGTTTGTTTTAGAGGGGGTCAGGATAAGAAAGGGGTGGTCAGGATTAGTCAACCTGACGGTGTTCGTCAACAAGTAACCAAACCTTTTTGAGAATTTTAAGCTTCAATTTCATTCAATTAAAACAAAGACTTTATCGAAAGTTTAAATACAGACAAGAAAATCTCATAATCCCCTCATAACTATCTAGAAGCAACATTAGAAGAAAAAAACTCAAATGATGTATACTTCTGCCAAAAATATCGGATTGAGAAGCCCTAATTCCGTCAGGACAATCTCGTTATAAAGATCAAGTAGACCATATGGTCTGAATACTTAAAACCTCGATCCTAGCACTAAACGCTGCTTTTAATCTTGATTAGTTTAGCCCTGGGGACCAACTGTCTTGAAATCTACTCGTGTGGGAGTTTGAAAAAAGGCTACATCATTCTTGCTTAGGATTTGATGGCCAAAAATCGCGAAAATCGCGAAAATTATTCTATGTGAAAATTAATTCACTTAAGGTACACTTGTGTGTGTTCTTAGACGAAGCGGTGTCTTTCATAGCAGAAATCAGACACTTGTGGTTTCTTAAAAAATGTTAAAATATTTTAATCGTTTCCCTTTAGACTTACTCACTACTATTTTGGAAGTTCCTGAAACTATACGACATTTCCTATCGGGCTTATCGAGGAAGAGATTATACGTTTTCTTTTTATAAGAACAAAGTATATAAGAACATAGGGCTTCGAGGCCAAAAATGCTAAGAACATTTTTAAGAACATTAGGCTTGAATGACCAAAATTTCTTAAAAATAGCTTATTTTTACTGTTTTTTAACAAAAATTAAGAACATTAAATTCAGAAAAGTTAAGAACATATGAAGGCTTCCTCCACTCACGATGTTCTTAAAAAACTCGTAGACGTGTCAAAGATTTTTCTCGCAGAACAATTAAACGATTAATGACTTTGAAAAAAGGCTATCCGTTAAACCCTCATATCAAATACACCGCTGGGTCTGTTGCAAAAAGATTGTCACTAAAACAATTTGTGTGTAGAAACCAAGATGATACTAAAGAAACAAAAAGTAAATTAGTGATACTGTCCTGGTTTCTACATGTCGCAATTGTTACTTTTCAGCGTCAGACGGAATAAGCGACCATTTTTCAAACAGACCCGCTTGACTTTAATGCAACGCGTCGTGATGGTCAAGATTGATCTGTTTTCTGTAATGCAAGGGGATTATTCGCATTGCGTTATAAATTTTTTTTTTGGTCTGAGTAAACCGAAGCCAAATTAGGGGGTCTCCCAAAAATGACGCAAAAAGGTTTTTATAACAGACGGCGCTTGTTGTGTACAACGAGTGTTCTTGTAGAGTGATCGTCTGGATGAATTCTTCTTAATTGGACTTTTCCAGAAAAAGTCCCTGTTGAGGATATAGGATATCCAGGGAGGTTCGAAATTTTCAATATTCTAGGATATCCAGGAGGTAAGAATCTAAAGATCAAGGATATCCAGGGGTGGGGATTCAAAATTTTTAATATCCTAGGATATCCAGGGGTAAGAACTTTCGGACCAAAGATATCCAGGGGTTTCGAAATTTTCGGCACAGATATCCAGGGGGGTTGGTGTTAAGAAAAGTCGACATCGTCAACAGTGGGAATATGGATTTTTTTTGGAAAAGCCTAATCAAATGCCAGATATATTTTCGCGCGATTGGGTCTAATGACATGTTGTTTTGTTATGTTGTTTACGCGTCTTAAAGTGTCTTATAAAGGTCTGGACAAGATTAACCTCTTCGATATTATTAATCTCTAGAAGTATTTCGCTGGAAAAATAAACACAGAATGGCTGCCAAATACAAGACCATCATTTTAAACGACACGAAAAATTACGAAATGATGTCGACACTTGTCCAATTAAATTTCTTTGTTGATTGGAAAAAATGTTTTTCTGCTGGCACGTGATATATTGCCACCGTATATCAGAGCGTTTAACAGATGCACAATAAACATTCGAATACAAAATAACTTTTCCATTCGTCCGGAGAAAGAATATTCATTACGCAATCAATTTACGGAAGCAGATGTCTGGTGCCGAGTCAGCAGCCTGTCAGCAGAAATGCAAGTTACACAAAACACAGACCTTTTATTCCAATATTGGTTATTTTATGTTAGACAGCATTGCAAGTTTTATGGACTTCATTATGAGAAGAGAGAAGAAGAAATGTCCTTACGGTTTGGGAACGAGTTTGTTGTAAAGCGTGTGTAGGAATAAAAATGGTAGCATTTTTCTAGTTCGACCTCGGCTCACTTGAACAGTTACTTTTGTTTATACAAAACAAGAAGCCCAGAGGGCGTGAAGGCCCAGCAAAGGAATACGCGAAAAACACTAGAAAGAAACAAAGTCAAAATTAGCCTAAAATTAACAATTCAACAGTGCACTCTTCAGGTATTTCTTTAATGCCTTTAATGGGGAGGGGAGTCATAAAGAATTGCAATATAGGTGATTTTGTGTCCACTTTTATTTGACTTACCCGAGTTGACCGTGTTCGTACCATGAAGATATTGTCTGACTTGCCTGAGTTAACCGTGTTCAAACAATGAAAAAGTGCCTGACTTGCCTGAGTTCAACCTGTTAATCCCATGAAAAAAAAGGTGTCTCACTCTGAGAAGCAAAGAATAAGGAGTTTTACTTTACTTTTTACTTTTGGAGGGTGCTAAAAATTTAGTATTTGGGTTTTCAAACACAAACACTATTACTACAAAGCCACCATGAAAAACCCAAAATATGATGTATAATAGAAAGTGTACAACTATAATTTTTCAGTTTGGTTCAAAAGAGTAGTTGTACTGTAAACAATCTTTCTTGGCTGTGATTGTACAAAATTTGGTTTTTTTTATTCCCCATTTTCTAATCTTTTATAAATCTTTTAAGACACCATAAAGAATTTGTCTTACAGTTGGAGCAACTTCATAGAAAATATAATTAAATTTTATTTGAAATGTCCTCATATATCCATGGTCTAGTCTGTACCTCCACCATAAAGATTAAAAAGTTAATCATCTCATTAATTACCATTTTGGGAAAGTTTTTAAAAACCTACTTAAAAAAGTTATATATATACCTAATAAATTATCCAGTCATGAAGAAATAATTATCCCCAACCAGGTAATTAATGAGATAATTAATTTTTTAATAATTAGCCTTTATGGTCGAGTGCAGACTAGACTCTATATAATACAGACTAGACCATGGGTATAAAAGAAGGACAAAGAAAGCTAGAAGTTCATTTGAAAGTTCTCCTTCACAAGGTGAGGAAATGGCAAATAAAATTGAATTTTATTTTTTATGAAGTTGCTCCAACTGTCTTAATCAAACTAATCGAACATGTTTTTAGCCGAACTTAATCGAACTTTGTCAGTCGATTAAGTTTGGCAGTTCGGTAATGGAGCTTTAATCAAATTCTCACATTTTTTGCAATACCGTTGTACGTACCTACTGATTCATAATGGGTAATACTAAAACACACAACCAGCCACAACCAGCCACAACCAGCCAGAAAAAGGCACAACCAGTCACAACCAGCCAGAAAAAGTCACAACCAGCCACAACCAGCCACAATCAGCCAGAAAAAGTCACAACCAGCCACAACCAGCCAGAAAAAGGCACAACCAGCCACAACCAGCCACAATCAGCCAGAAAAAGTCACAACCAGCCACAACCAGCCACAACCAGCCAGAAAAAGTCACAACCAGCCACAACCAGCCAGAAAAAGGCACAACCAGCCACAACC
>JAUJPO010089559.1:0-24044 GCA_032270745.1 Tiaropsis multicirrata | reverse complement strand
ATCAACGTTAAAACATTTTAAAGACGTTGAATCAACGTTAAAACATTTTAAAGACGTTGAATCAACGTTAAAACATTTTAAAGACGTTGAATCAACGTTAAAACATTTTAAAGACGTTGAATCAACGTTAAAACATTTTAAAGACGTTGAATCAACGTTAAAACATTTTAAAGACGTTGAATCAACGTTAAAACATTTTAAAGACGTTGAATCAACGTTAAAACATTTTAAAGACGTTGAATCAACGTTAAAACATTGTAAAGATGTTGAATCAACGTTGAAAAAACGTCTTGGTTTTGTTGGGCAATGCAATGCAAAGGAACTTTAATGTAAAGCTTAAATTTATCTATTTCGAAAGCATAATATACCAAAAAGCTTATTACTACAAATGGTCTTTTTAACCAAACGAGAGACTTGAAGACTCCCTATTTTCACTGGAAAGATGAAAATCTTTTCCTCAGAACTACTCCAAGTCAACTACAATAAAGAATCTATCCACATTTAAATTGACTCACAGCCCGCTTACACCAAGTCTGTTGTACATTGTAATTGTTTAACAGCCGCCGTTTTCTTTCTTCCAACAGGCGATGTGACCACATACGTGTCCTATTTCGCGATTGGCATACTGATGAATAGACGAAACGAACCAAGCGTCGTCAAATTCGATAATCAAATCGTCAATATTGCTCCACAACAAACTGGTTACGTCATGTCCAGAATGTTGGTCGGTCCAACCACCGCGCGGCCGAAACCAGTCCGCGTGACGGCCACAAATGTAAACTTGGTACCACTCTCTTTAAATGACGAAAATGTGTTTGAAGTGAGACCAAGTTTTAAACAACGCGCTATCCCGATCAGAATCACTCGACCTAACGAAAAGAAAGGTAAAACGGGTTTTCTTTGTTTCCTACCGCGCCTCATTTATCATATCGGGAGGAGTCGAGGAACCTCAAAAATGACTGAGATTTGATAACGTCCGAGATTTTGTTGAATATTGGTAGCTAATCTGATCTATTTTGAAGTTAGGTATTCATTTCTACTTTGTATCAGAGTATATCGCCCGCGTATATCTATACTGAGAAATTCAAATCCAAATCATTTTCCAATAACACATTGTGTTTATTTTGCCAATAACAGAAACTTTCAAAGATACCACTTTTACTTTCGTCAACACCATGAAAACGCCGTCACAAATCTACATCAACGGTAAACCATACATTACCATCCCACCACAATTCTACAAAAGAATTAAACTGGACAATTTGCTTGGTGAAACTCTTCAGTTAACAGCCAGAGATGAGAAGACCAGGAAACCTTTGTTAGTGAATGGTACCGATGGCTTGAGATTGTTTTCCAATAAATTGAAATCCATGAATTTCATCCTTCATTCCAAAGGTTAGTTACTGTTTCCTGCTTTCGTCACTTACAAAGTGACCTTGTTATATTTGATTTTGAGTTTGCTTAGTTTCAAAAGATTGTCTGGTTTTCGTAGAGTTTGCTGAAATAGGTTCCATTTTTCAACCATGCACAACTTTAGTTCTGGATAGTAAGAAAGAGTTTATCCTTGTCCAACCCACCCTATTTATTTTATAGACACAAACTTTGACTCATCCGACCACCCATACTTCTATAACGTTCTCTTTAAAAATCACAATCCACAACCCATCGCTATCAAGTGGATAGGACAAGATACGGAAGACACTATCATTGGGCCGGGCGCCGTCTACCTATACCGGAACATTGAGTTATCATCAAAGAAACCGAGAGATGTTCAATTCAAAGTGTTGGATACAAACACCGGTAGAAAAGTTTCACTGAATGGTCAAGATTCATTTATGATTGAACCGTCGACTCTGGACGCAATGAAAATCAATCATTTTGTCATCAACCCAGGTATAATTTATTTTCTTTCTCGAAATGTCACTGATTATTTCAAGTTGACCAATTTTGTCAAAACTTTTCATCAATGCACCACCGACTTCTTCTTCTGTTCTTTGGGGCAAATTGTTTAAATAAAGCTAGAATTGAATGAAAGTTTGTCATTAAAATATGTCAAAAATTTAAATGATATTTTCTTATTTATTTTCATGAAAACCATGAAGTCAAATTCTTTAGTGACTTTCACTTTCCATTTTATTTTTAATTCTATTTTCAAAAAATATGGGTCGGTCGGGCCCGTAAAACATCTAATTAAATTGGTCTCGCCTAACATAACAATCACATCAATTTTGAGTAAAAACGTGATTAACTCGATGAAGTACATTGTATGTTTGGAATTCCGATTCCAATTCCGATTCGAATTAGATTCGACCGACTAGAGGATGACTTAAAAGGTCAAATCAACTGGATCGTTTAATATTTTTAGTTATTTAAAAACTCATTTCTTCGCTCTCTAGAATCACCTGTCAATCTTGGCTTTGCTAACCTGGCGTTCATCAACACTTTACCTTACGCAGTCAACGTTCGCCTCGCCACTCAAACGTGGCGTATCCCCGCGCGCTCGTACGTTGAGAAAGATGTAAAACGAGTCGCAGGTAATAGGTTGTTACTTGAAGTTAAAAATGCGAACGGAGAAGAAGAAGAATACGTGAATGGTTTCTATGGTTCCGTTTATGTCGATCTTGACGGAACCGAAGGCTCTAAACGCGAGGCGCTCTACATCGGCCAACAAAGTAAGTCTCTTTCTTTTTCATTAATTGGAAGGATAACATTTTTGAAACCATTTTTTTTACCCTTATTTCAATACCATCCAAAGGCTGTCGTCATCGTGAGAACTTCTTCGTTTCTCCTTTGTTGGTATACTTGCTCTTATTGTCTGTTTTTGCCAATGATTTTCGGTAAAAAATCTCTGCGAAGAAGTGTATTTCGTCGTATTAGACAAACTAGAAACAAACAATGAAAACAGATCCTTATGGAAGAAAATTCTAAAATTTTCGTACATAAAAATATGAGAATTTTGTGATGAACTAAATTTCCTTGGAATATCATCGACTGTATCTATCATTGATATATTAAATTATTTCCACTCACTTTGCAGGTTCACAGACCGGTTGGGCAGACCAAGCTGTTCTTCACGTGAAGCTAACCTTCAATAACAGGCGATCTTCACCTTTACGCATTGTCAGCAAAATTGACAACCGTTACCAGGCAACGATCGTTCAACCTGACTCACAACACACACTTGAAGATATTCTTGTTCGATTGGCCATCAACGATGACGTCATTAGCAAAGACACTAGTTTCAAGTTCTTTGACGAGGAGACTGGGCACCAGTTGTTAATTGCTGGGAAACGAACCTTAGATTTAGCTTACCAACAAGTCGGTGAAAATGTTTACCGTGTGTCCAAGGCCTTCGATATTGATGAAAACAGTAAAAACTTTTCTACATTTTTTTAAAACCCTTGTCACACTTCAAAGTTGAATTTACAAACATGAATATTAATTTTTCGAACAGTTCTTACTAGCAAGCCTCATTAGAATCTCAATGTAAAGAATAATATTTTTCCAATTCAGCTCAACGTATCCATGGTTACCGTCAAATCGAGTTGGATGTTTTCAACAAAAACGCTGAGTCAGCTGAAATGACATACACACGTAACGTCGAGAAGGTTCCATTCACAGTCGATGGAAATTCAAACCGTTTGGTTGCATTCGAATATCCGATGTCTTCAGAATATGAGCCGTTGTCCATAGCAACCAAACAGGTCATGGATATCAACGGACGTGGCCCATTGTTTGAAATACCCTTTTCGAAAGACGTATACGCCATGTTGTTTGTGACCAAAAAATGTAAAAATTTAATTCAGTCTTTTCAACCCTGCCCATCTCCTTTTAACGCTGGGTGACTTCTATATTGTCTGAGCTTACTATCAGCTACCGAATAAACGTAGGGGGACCCTATAAGCGAACTGTTGAAAACAATAAAATCGGGGAAAAATCGGCTAAAAAAAAAAGAAGCTATTCACAGCAAAATAAGGGACTTTTGGTACATGGGAACTTTTGTCGAAAGGGGGAGGGGTCCTAAATAAGGTCTAGGGTTTGGAAAAATAGCAAAATATCAACGGGGGAGCCTAAGAGCAACAATCGGAACCTCTTGACGGTTTTATTTAAATTTTCTAGCAATCGATGGTAAATTGACTAGTTTCCAGATCTCTAACGCATTCAATGAGCCAATCACAATTCGTTGGCTGTTGAAAGACATTCGAAAGTCTACAACAATTTCATCTGGTGGAAACAAGATGTTTTACTTCTACTTACCTAAAGACACAACCCATCTTGGTTTGTCAGCCGTCGTCAGCTCCTCAAGTAAACCAGTTTCACTAGACGGACAAAAAGTTTACCAAATGGCACTTGAAAAAGCTGGTGATCGCCCGAGCGACAAGACACCAAAGATAATTGTTGCAACAGGTTAGGAATGTGTAATGTTATCTAAATTTTAAGAAGATTATAAGTTTTACAGCATGGTTTCGCACTGACTTTGATAATTATTTGAGCTGAGATCTCATGAGTGTGTAAGCGGTTTTACTCTGGTGCACCCTAAATACTGCAAAGTGTCCATTGATCCCTTATTGTGTAGATAATCACAGAAGGTACTCAGAGATTTTGACGGAGAGTGTTGACTTCCATATAAGGAATATGAGAAAAAGCAACACTCTCCGTCAAAAAATTTGAGAACCTTCTGTATCCGTCACTGGAATCATTTATGTTTAAAAATATTTTTTATAATGTTGTTAGAAAATTATTTTTTCTCTATTTTTTCCTTTCTTCCAGATCCTGATTCATTCAAAGAAGAAAACACTTTTCCAGCCAATCCATCTCAAACGAACACACCACGTGGTTTTGCATCCATCCACCTCGTCAACCGTGAAAATAAACACGTTTTGGTTAAATTTCATAGTTCTTCAGATCGAAGCATTAAAATTGCACCTATCCTCGTTGATGCTAAGTCGACACGAAAAGTGCATCTCCAATTCCCAAATACTGTTGAGAATATTTTGATGCAGGCGTTTCACTTGGATCAAATGTTGACTGTCAACGGAAGACCATCCATGGTGTTAAGACCGAAGTCTGTTGATCAATTTGAATATGTTGTTGTCGAAGCTTCTGGTAAAAAAAAAATTTTAAGCAATTTTATTTTAAGGGTCCGAATTTACTTCCATTTTCAAGGATTGATTATTATGTAACCCGAACCGTCACCTGGGGTAATAAGCGACGCGAGAGATGGCCCCACTCCGGTGTCGATTTGGGTGAAGCTCGAGAACCCACAACCTTCCAATTTGGAAACTTTATCAATTTGTTTTATCAAAGTATTTCTGCTATAATTACAGAAACTGCTCCAAAAGAACAAAAAATCGAAGTTGACGTCCGGAATAATCTCAACGAAGAAATCATTATCCAATGGATTGAAAATGGAGAGAAAAAATCCGTCACCATCCCAGCCAATGATAGAGGCGTCGCTATGGTTACAAAGGGTTTTCAACCAATCAAAATACAAGCCTTTATCAAAAATGGTAGATCAGTCTACATCAATGGGCAGGATTTCTTCACTTTAGGCGACTCGCAACCTACAGGGATGAACCGCGTTTTCCTCCAGATTGGAAAAGGTTTGTTTTCAAGCCAAATTCTTTTCAACTATAAAACAGCTCGGAAATTGTCGGAACCATTTTGGAATATTAAAAGCCTAATAACAAACGCCAGTATTCTTGGATGAATGTAAAAATCTGCGATGGAAATATTGAAAATAAAATTCAACTTAAACGTTATTAATAACCTTAATCTTGAGAGTTGATCCCAACTAGGTCTCTAACAACCTTTTAACTTCATTTTTGGTTTCTTTAATTATTCCAGAACTCAGCGACGAGCAACCTTATTACAACTATCTTGCCGTTCGAAACATATTATCAAGCGATGCCAATTTGTTCTGGCAATGGCAAGGTGTTGGCTACATCACCAAAATACCTGCCAATGCGCTCATCTTTCTACAAATGCACGTTAAACGGGCGGACGCTGTAAAAGATTTCAGTTTTACTGCGCAACTAAATGACGATCAATCACGTGTGATGTTGAACGGACAGAGGAGACTTGTAACGCGACCGAATCGCGTGCCCAGTTACAGGATGGTGCAATTGAGTCGAGGTAAGGGAGACAATGATCATGATTCAATCAAGGTTCGATTCGTATTAGCAGCGGTGAGAGAACCTTCGCCGGGGTCAACCCATGCCGTTTGAGGGGAATCGGGTAGTCAGCCCAAGGTTAGTGACAGGATACTAACTAAAGATTGTCTATAGTTGTGAAAAGGATTTATGTTATGCTACTTCAACTTTTTACGATGTAAAATTCAGTCTCTTTGTTATAATGAGAATGGGTACAAAAATATTTGATGTATCCATATATTTTTTCTATTTTTTTAAAAGATGAAGCTCAACAATCTTATCAAATGGTATTCAATGCTGTCAATCGACTACCCATTCCTATTAACCTTCTATGGGAGAAAGATGGTGTTAAAAATGTGATCTACCTTCAGCCAAACAGAAAGGTTGCCATCAAACAACCCGTTACTGATAGCAGCAAGAAAATTATCATGACCGCTTTTGAGGCTGGAACTAGTAACAGCGTACTGGTAAACGGTGCACGCGAATTTAGCCTGAGTCCGTCAACTGGAGAAGCAGTAGAACCAACGTCACCTCAAGAGATTACTTTGACTCAAGGTAGGCTTTTTGCCGTTTTTAATACTAACGTTTAATCTTAATTTCAATATGTTCACAATGATTTTAACATCTTTAGTTCTTAGTGAGATTCATCAGACAATCTTTGCCTTTTTCTTGTATTCATCGTCTTATCAATACCATATAAGCTTTCAGAAATTTGTTTGACTCAAGCTTTTACTCTTTTTGATAATAAATGAAGATTAAACATTGACTTCGTCAAATAGACTAACTAGCATCTTAAATCAGTCATTAATTTTGAACTTGTAAGTGTGGTCAACCAGGTAACAATGAGAGAATCGAGTCAATGGTGTCTTAAAATCTGAATGTCTTTTAAATTTTTGTTGTCCTCTTTCTAATTGTTGACTAAAATAATCAAACTCTCAACGTATTTTCTTTGTTTGGTTTCTAGAACCATCCATCTTCTTTTACCGCGTCCATGTTACCGATCGAAGTGGACTGGGTCAATCTATCACTATCCAATGGCTCGTTGATGGTCAACTAATTGAAACTACACAAGTGCCTAGCAACGCTGATCGATATCCAATCACAAAGCGTCTCTCAATGAAACCAGGGCAAAAAGTCCAAATTAAATCGTTTACTGAAGACAAGACTAATCCTCGCCAGCTCTATGTTGACGATCGTTTGACCTTTGACCCAAGTCACATGACCATAAATCACCGTGGTAACTCGATAACAATTGGAGAACCAATCAGTCGCCGTTTGTATTATTTCAGACTGATGGTTAGTAATTTAAACAACAAGCCAGTCGCCTTGAAATGGGATCTTCCGACAGGTGAAGAAGCTATAACGCATGCGCGAATCATCCCTGCCTTTTACTTCAATTACGTTGTTTTCGCAAACGTGGAGGGTTACGAACAACCGGGTGAAATTATGCTAACGTCCTACTTGAACGGTACCGAGAAAAAAATTTACACTAATGACCAGACCTCCTACTCGGTCAACGCCCTTCTCCAAAAGAGACCGCCCTTCTACAAGATCTACATTTCAACACACGTGACCACTCGTAACGAAACGATGCTCTTCAATAACCCTTCCAATGATGATATGCAAGTCACGTGGCAAACATTCGGTAACCGTGGAACAACCATTGTTCCGGCCAAATCAACAAATTATCGAGTTCCGGTCAGCCTTACCGGTGGTTTCCGCAGTCAAAGTATTCTTCTCCGTGTTCGAAACATGGAGGGTGAAACAGCTCTCATCAATTCGAACCGTGCCATCCGAACCCGTCTTCCGCATACCAAACCTTTTATAATCGACTACCCGTATAAAACAATCATCTTCAACAATACCCAATCTTCTGACGTCACCATCAAAGGTGTGCCCGGAGGAATTATGCAGACTGTCCGAGCTGGTTCCGATATCAATATCCGTCTCGTATTAAAGACAATTCCAAGCAGCGGAATCACTTTCACGGCTATCAACCAGCTGGATGAAACACCTTCCCCGATCAACGGTAAAAATAGCGTCCTGGTGCGTCCGGATAACTTGATTTCCCGGTATAACATTGGTGCGGTACAACCGGTGTCACGCGAGTATTTCATCAAAATATGGCTGACTAATAACCACACAAGCAACGTCGCTTTGAAATGGACTGAAGGATCATGGCAGCGTGTTTTTGCAATCCAACCCAACTTTAATGGTGAGACTGTGTTATCTTTCAACTCGGATGCACCCGTCACCTTATCTGGTAATGATGTCAACACCAATAATTACGTTTATTTAAATCGACGCCAAGAATTAGTGATCCGCCCCACACTTGCCGTCAAATACGCCACAAATATTGTCATTTCTGGTGAAATTGCTTTGTACGATTATTTTTATCGTTTAATTGTTAACAATGAACGAAACACCGACGTTGATATTGTTTTAAAGTCGCCCAAAGAAACTACACGGTCATTCGTACCAGCATTAAGATTCAAATACACCATCAACACACCTTTGTTCAACCTCGATCTCGGTCCAAAACAACCCATACAAATAATGGCATTCATGAAAGATGGCACTCCCCTTTTCGTCAATGGGAAAGATTATGTAAATATTTCGCCGTCATTGAATGACGACGAAGCGACGGTGGTTAACGTCGGAAAAGAAATTCCACGCCGTCTATTCTTCTACTCGTTCCAAGTATCAAGTCCTGTCGACAAAAACATCATCCTACGCTACCAACTTCCAGATGGTGTATCCCGTATTACGCGTATACCGGCGCCTTCTAAAGACCGTAAAGATTTCTATTCAATCATAATACCGTATAAGAGTTTGGAACGGCCGTCGTCCGTCATCGTTTACGCTTATGACGAAAAAGAGAACAAACCAATGTTGATCAACGGCGTCAAATCATTCACCGTCGGACCTTCGAATGATCAAAACCAAAAACAGGTCGTGTATATTACAGACTCTGATATTCCAGGTTCGCTACCGGCTCGAGGTCCTGAATTCGAATACAATTATATCGCACAAATTATCAACCCGAATTCACAATCAGTGAAACTCACCTGGACTCAAGGAGGTCAATCACAAAACTTTCAAGTACAGCCCAATTCCAAAACACAATTATCATTTAAAGTCAAGCAAAATGCACAAAAACCAATCCCAGTGGAATTACGAGCCTCCTCCACAGTTGGCAAAAGTCTGCCTCTCAACCAAATGACTGTCTATTATTTAAGCCCTTCAAAGGAGGGAGAACAACAAACCACAGTCATCCACGTCGGACATATTGCGCAATTTGTGGTTTACGTTACGAACAGCTTAAACGTTAATGTTGACTTGCAACACCAAGTGGGTGATAAAACTAAAAAATACAGTGTGAAGGCTAACGCAATTCGATCACAGATTGCGATTGAAAATCCCAACTCTGACTCTGAGCACAAATTTACTGCGTTATCAGCAATGTATAAGCGATCTCTAGCTATCAACCAAAAAGCCAAGTTTGTTTTCAATCCGAGAAATATACAACCAAATTCCCAAGGGCTCATAACTCTTGATCTAAACATTTCCGGACTAACAGTCTATTACGTCATACAAGTTGAAAACATGCAACTGTACCCAGTAACACTAGCCTGGAACTTAGATGGACGTCGAGGCTACCAGCAAATCAGCGGCAAAGCAATCTCCAAGTTGGTCATTCGTAACGAAAATCCGCAGTCCGAGAAATCAGGACCTATTGCAATCTCGTGTTATCGACCATCTCGAAGCAGACGTATTCCCATGTATTTGAACAACAAAAATATATTCACCGCGTATCCGTCTTACGACACAAACACGGCACAACGGGCCGTCATCAGCGCAGAGCTAGAACCGACACGTCAAAATTTCATACGTCTTGACGTGACGAATTACATCAACAACGACGTATCGTTATACTGGTCTCAAGGAAATGAAATCGATTTCGAAAGAAGCACCGAATTCCGTAGAATTAATGCTGGTCAACAAAACAAACAAATCAAAGTTTCGTTCCCGTTAGAAAATACGGGTCAAGTTCAGTTCGGGGCTTATGATTCGGCCAACAAACAAATCATGAGGCTAAATAACCGGCAACGGCTATTTATTGAACCGACAGAAGATGCGAACGTAATGAGAGTCATCATCACCGCTAAAGGTATTTATTGTAATTACATCCCTGTGTCTTCTGTATTTTTGAAATGCTTTGAAACAACCGAGCATTACTGTAGCATAACTCTTTCTGTACGGTTGATTAGCCAAAAATGTTCTCCACCCGACAGCCACCGAATGGAAAACTTTGTTTACAATACCTTGAATCTTTGGCTTCTGTAGTTACATTTGATTTGATACTTCTTGTTGTTTTTTGAGAATTAAATAAACTTTATCATTTTTCATCTACCCTTGTTTTAGCATCAGCGTTGACAGACCCGCAAAATATATATTATTTCCACCTACAAATCAAGAACTATAACCAAAATCCAATCCAACTTCAATATCGACAAGCAGGATCTGGTGAATCCTTCCAAAAGATCAACATACCTGCTTTGTACCATCAATGGTTTTATCTCCCCTTTAATCGCATTGAAGATTTCCCGATGTCGGTACATTTCAGAATTTACGATACGGTTGATCGGCGCTACGTAAGCATCGCTAATTACGGTGGCATGTATCTATGGCAACCGATCAGAAGATATTCTACAGAACAACTAACCATTGGAAACACAAGTAAGGGTATTTTTTTATCTTTAGAATAATTTACCTTGTCTGAATCTGTTATGAAAATACCCACTTTTTGGGAGTTAAAACTTCTTTGCTTAACCTTCATTGCCTCGAATTTCTCCTTCACTCGACAACATAATTTCTTTATCCTTTCAAGTAAAAACGTCTCATAAATACCCACCATGAATATTCGATTTATAAAAGAGCCTATTGGCTGAACCGGGCACTCGACTCAAAACTAAACGCTTTCAATCAGGGTATTAGCTTTCATAACCTCAAATTTACATTTTCAATTTTAGTTCCACCAAAGATCTATAACAATCCTACCTTGCCAGGTAATTAGCATCTTTTTAGTTTTAATTGCCTTAATTTTTAATTAATGTTGTACGATACTACATCGTTAAAATATATATTTTTTAAATTTCCATTATCTAGTTCAATGGGGCTAAATTGTTTGCATACCATAAGCGCTACAACTGCAATCACTTTAAAAAAATTGCTACAGCTTCTGAAAACCTTGAAAATCTACCATTTTGGATTCGTTTTCGTCCCTTTTCGTTGAAATTTTTGGAAAATTTTCATTATTTATTTTTTTCTTCTACAGAAAATACCAAGGGGTTCCCGTATTTCCTCTCCCTTCACGTTTGGAATCGTGGTGATCGAGACACGCGTTTATATTGGATCGAGCCTCGATCATCTCAACGCCGATACCTGAGCATCCCAGCCAACAGTTTTCGCGAATACACGTACGTTGTCCGAACCAAGTCCCAACTGGCACCCTGGATACGTATAGCTGCGGAGAGAATTCGGTATAATGGGCGCTCGTACACACCACTGATTGATGGCTACAAGAGTTTAGATGCAGTCCGGTTGCAACGCACTAAAAAAAAACATTTCCTCTTTATTGAACACCAACGTAAGTTTTGACCACAAACTTAACCTCCGTTAAATTTTCATCAACAAAAGATTCTCTCGCACTTTTCTGTTATTTTATTTTCAAGTTATATATTTAAACCTACAGTTAAACTCGAATTCCCAGTGGACCAGAATTTTTTAGAAATACATTAGAATTATAGGAGTTCAAATTACATGAGTTAAACTGTATAAATTAGTTTTATTGTTTACCCCGCAAAATCACCCGGATTTACATAGAAAAAGTTGCAGATCATGAATATATCGTTCTGGCTATCCATAGGTCAAAGGAACGTTCGTTACTATCGTTACGGAATACAATTTATAAACATGGCGTCACACGATATTCTCTTCAGATGGAACGAAAACAACATCCAAAGAAAACAGTACGTCCGTCCCCTGTCATTGGCTCACTTCTACGGCGTTTTGTCCGTCCCGAAAGAAAGGTCCAGTGCACCGAATCTAAGGATCGAAGCTTTCAACCCAGTAACTGATGAGAGGGTTTTGTTGAATGGTGATGAATATGCAAGCTTTGAAATTTATGAGAAAATGGTGCTAAGAACGGTCTATGTAGAATCCAACTGTAAGTAACGTGAAAAATGGTTTTTAAGCGCTATCAAACACTCAAGAGTTTTTTACTCGAAGAATGCAACAGCAGTAACCGATTTGAAAATGAGATATTGTATTATGGAAGCGTATATAAATGGTATAGAAAGACAATCAAAGTTTATTCTCTATCTTATACTCTAAAGGAAGAAACTTTCGCGAAAGTAAAATCGCACGAAAAATGCTGATCGTCTTCATTCGAGAAAGTTGCGATTGTCGCACTTCTCGAAAGTTTCTTCCTTTAAAGTACATTCATAGCATATTTTCTTTCGTATTGTGCATGTTGTAGTAACATGTTGATGTCTTTCTCCCAATTACAGCTCAAACACTGCGCATGCGTACCTACTTCATGGGTTATGACGTCACCAATTTGTATCCCGAACCAGTCCTCTTGAAATGGAGAGAAGGAGACCAAGAAAAGAGCATGGTGGTACCGCCTCATGGTAGTATGTACTACGACACCAATCTAGTCAGCTCCTCCCTACCCGCTGCTTTCACAGTCTCCGCTACTTTCCAGAGAAGCGGGAAGCCCGCCCCAATCTATGGTCAAACGAACTATAATATCCAGTGGTCACCTTACAGGAGAAGGCATTCTATCTTAATTGGCAACTTAGGTGAGTTTCATTCAATCTTAAGAATATACTACAGATGAAAGATTATTTGTTACTTTTGATTTATGGATGGCTTATTATATTGAAACATTTTTGATATTGTTTTCTGTCCTCTGACTGAAAAATGTGAATGGGAAAATACATTGGGTTAGGCTTCTTTAAATTTAGAAATGGTAGACGCCATAAGAAATAGTTGAGTATGTGCGGACCTATATCATATCTGGTTCGCTTATACCCGCCAACGGAACCCTCTATTCACGCTCTTACGAAAATATTCAATTTTTTATTTCAGATTCTCCACAACAAGCAAGAAAACCTACCGAATACCAGCTGACTTTTAAACTTAAGAACATCGCTCAAGTTCCACTCACCGTCAAATGGACAGAAAATGGAGCAGAGAAATCGGTCAATGTTGCACCAGGAACAAAAGAACGTTATTCCATCAACATGAAATCTTATACTAAACCACCACAAATGGTGTTCAGAGTTTACAAACAAAGTACCGACCAAATGGGAACTATCAATGGACAATTGACGTTGGAAGCTCAGCCAAAGGAGAGATCGTTGGTTTCACTTTGGACATTGAATTTCGGTGATTTGACACCTGGAGAGTTGCAGAAAGGTGGTAAGTTACCATGGGAACTGGTTTGTTTAAACATTGACAAATAACATCACAGCCGAGTGTTTGCTTTGGTTTAAAAACTGGTGGCAAACAATTGTAAATATAGGTTGTTTCCGTATAAAAGATGTAACATTCGTTGTCAAATTTCGCTAAAATAAGTACTCGCCAAAATAAGTTCTCGCCAAAATTAATATTCATGGCCTTTAACCAAAATCACCCCTCTTTTTTATCGAAATTGCCCAAAATAACGGTGAAAAGAGAAGTCTTAGGCTGTCTTTCGGCAAAATAATTTCTCGCCAAAATTAAAAAAAAGTTTTCCCACTCGCCAAAATTAGTTCCCTCAAGATATCAAAAAAAGAATTATGTAATGACATCGTAATCGTTTTACTTTTCAGTTCAACGCTGTGGTGATATACTGGATGTGGCTATTCTCCTCGATTCCTCTGGTACAATGCGTGGAGGTTATGGGCATGCTAAGGAATTCATCAAGACCTTCGCTGATTATTATCATTTGGGAATCAACTCTACTCATATTGGTGTTGTATCGTTTAGTGAAGAAGCGCATCTACACGTGCCGTTCAACGCACATCAGGAGCATCTGTTGTTCAATGATGATATTGATCGAATACCGTTCTATGGTCATCGAACGCGTCTAGATCTCGCCTTCAAGATGGCAGACACTCGATTATACGAAGCTAAATACGGCGCACGTGATCACGCTACTAAGTTCGTGTTATTGATCACGGACGGGCGACAGAATGATGGAGATATATCGGATGAGAAATTGAGACTAGCCTCCCTAGCTTCACAAGGACTTTTAAAGAAGAACGTAAAAATAACGGCGATCGGATTATACGGAACGAATAATCCTGATGAAAAAATGTTGACTACTCTGACGGGATCGAAAGATAGAGTTCATGTTATTTCAAGATATGAACAGTTATACTCGACTTCTTTCCTAGAAGCTCTCGCTGATGACGTATGCTAGAGTTTATATACACTTCGTCAGATTAGGGACGGTTTACACTGTACCCTTTTTAAAAACAACATTAAATAGACAAATTTTGTACGTAGTTTTTGTTGATATTCATTTTCTTTTCTCTTCCGTTTTCCCATGACGATCAATATTTCTTATGTTATATTTTTTACATGACATTTTTCTACAATATATTTTATTACACAAAGTATTAACAAAAATAAATAGATAGAGACTAAAAATATTTGACATTTATCGTAAGACACCTGTTATAAATATTCTTCAAATAACAATTAAGAAATATGTATTAAATAATGTGTATTTTCAATTCATTTTTAAATGTCTAAGCAACGACCTAATAAAATAAATAGACCAGTGTCTTATTGAAACCAGAGAAGTGAAATAGAATAGAAGAACAACTCTTCTAATCACCAAAGGTTTTACTATCAATTCTATTGAAAAACCCTTTGTATCAACTTTGACGAGATCGTAAAAATAACTCTAGAGAAAACAGCTCGCCGTACGAAAAAGGTAGGTTTCAATATTTTGTCAAAATAAAGATAAACGGTTATTTTGTTTTGCTTACAGTATATGGCCCCCAAAACGGAGATGGCCCCCAAAACGGAGGTTTTGCTTTGATGAGTCATGGTTGTCGCAAAATTGACTTTTATAACATGGAGACATGTCTGATTCTTTCCTAGCATATTTTTCTTGAGTTCGGAAAAATATAAGTACAGTGGAACCTCTAATTAGCGGACACCATCGCATCGGGAAAACGGATTAGTGTCCGCTAATTAGAGGTGTCCGCCTTTTGGAGGGTTTTCTTATTGACTAGAAAACGGCCGGGGAAAAATATTTTGTCCGCTAATCAGAGGTGTCCGCCTTTTAGAGTGTCCGCTAATTGGAGGTTCTACTGTACCAAAATTTTATTTTCATCATAGCTCATTTTCTTCTTCTTTTTCAAAAACCATTTTTTTAAATCGTTAATTTTGCGATTAAACACCCAAAAACAAAATAAGTTGTACGATGATTTTTGTTAAAGATATTTTGAAAAAAGGAAATCTCCGTTTTGGGGGCCTTCAAAAAAAAGTGACTCGACTTTGGTTGAGTGAATATCACAATCAAAAATTAAATCTTAAGAAAAAAATCTTTTGGGAAAGAATTAGTCATGTCAAATTTGATTTGGAAAAAAAAGTTTTTAGATTTCTTATTTTTTGAAGTCACCAGGAAGATTTCATCTTGGATCTCCGTTTTGAGGGCCATATACTGTAAGTTGCAACAAAAGAGAGATTTCGAAATTTGGTCTTTTGGAAGAGATTTTGACCTTGAAAGTTTAAAAAATGCCCAAATTTGCCCAAATTAACTTTTTTGATGTTTTGACCGCTTTTTTTACTTTGAGTGAACAAAAATACAAGAAACTTGATTCCGTTACACTAGATTCTGACCACTTAGCTAAAAAAGGATTGCAAAAGGATTGATTTGAAGCCGCACCACTAGCCAGTTTGCCCTCAATACTTTAATAAAAAAGAAACGCACTCTGCAACTGCCTAAAAGTAAGAATATTTTCTCAGCTATCCAACGAGCTATTAACCAACCTCTAGTTCCTTTTGGTTCAGGAGATATTGGCGTTTAAAGTTTGTCCTTAGCTCATTTTAACAAAAAAGTGCCCAAAAATAGGGCTCGGTACGGAAAGCTTTAAACATATTTCGTAATTATGACGTATCTCTCACTTCTCCTCATTTACCTTAAACTCAATATAAACACCGAAAGAAATAAACGGGGTACACAGTAAGCACGAAACATAATTCTACGTTTGAACAACATCATCTTAAACGTCAAAATCCTTTATGGACGTCAAAACAACATTGAAAGTGCCATATAACGACTAGGGTGCACATTATTTTACCGCCCTACATATACTATCATTTAGTTATAGAAAGATCACACAACCCGACCTAATTTTTTTTGAGATCAGCTCAAAAGTCCTAACCGCACTGCAAAATTTGTAAACACAAAAATGTAACTATATTTGTACTATTCCGCGCCTAGAGCCTCTCGAAATTTTGAATTTTTTAACCAAATATTTGAGAAGTTTTCTAGTTTAGATTGTCATATTCTCTGCTCTATAGAATCGTTGAAAAAGACAAATCCTTCTCTTGTACAGACAACAGAGAGGTCATTGTTTGTGTTTGGAATTTCTATTGCGTAATACCACAATATAAAACAACAACAATTGTTTGGAAACGCAAAGGTTTTCCAAGTATTTTTCACAGTTAATTCACTCAACTTTTAGTTACGATTTTATTAAATCCAAATACCATTGATCAGTTCAAATAGAATTCAAAGATTTTCGTATTAACTTTCAACGCGCCCGGGCTGGTCTACCACTGAATAATTTATATCTGCAACAATGAATTTCGCTGAAAATTCACCACTGTCCAGTTAAAGGTTCTGATTGATTTTACCGGTTATCCGAGAGTGAAAAATCCAGAAAATAAAATTACTTTTAAGTTTCTTCTGAAAAGAGGTACTCTTTTTAAGTTGATTCTTTAAAGTCTGACCCTCTGTTGTTTTTTCCTGTTTAAGATTCGACCGAGAAAACCTTTTCATGAGCGTGATGGACGGGTAAAATAAAATTTGATATAACAAACCATGAAATTGAATTAGTATTTTAGTTTGCAAACCATCGTTCTAAATTGATATTCTGTGGCTTAAAAGTTATACCAAAATAATACAAATAGTCCCTAATCCAAGACATGAAATTGATTTAGTATTTAGTTTGAAAATCATCGTTCTGAATTGATATTCTGTGGCATAAAAGTTATATCAAAATAATACAAATAGCCCCTAATCCAAGACATGAAATTGATTTAGTATTTAGTTTGCAAATTATCGTTCTGAATTGATATTATGTGGCATAAAAGTTATACCAAAATAATACAAATAGTCCCTAATCCAATACATGAAATTGAATTAGTATTTTAGTTTGCAAACCATCGTTCTGAATTGATCTTCTGTGGCATCAAAGTTTTACCAAAATAATACAAATATCCCCTAATCCAAGACATGAAAATGATTTAGTATTTTAAAAAAGTGCAAAAAATCTTTAATGGAAACCTTATAATTTATGCAATTTGTCATCTCAAAAATTCAAAATTTTAACTTAGATTATCCTGAGTTGAGACTAAACAAACAAGTGAGCGAAATTGACATTTTGATTTTGATTTTTAACAAAAAGAAAAAGTTATCAGAGAGTTGACAATAATGTTTGCCAAATATCAGGATCTCTAAACTGATTTCGAGAATCTTTTTTAATTTATCAGGGAAAACATTTTTGTCACTTTTAATTATTGAGATTTCCAATATTTGAATAAAAAGAGCTTATTTCAGCTAATTTCACGGTCAAAAGGTCTGTAGACTAAATGTGCTATTTTCTCCAAGGTTGATATGGAAATAAGGTCAGCTATTGTTACCATATGCCGAACAGACAACTTTCAAAAGCATTAAGTGCAGTTATACTGTATTTTGGGGGATTTTTGGCTATTTAAAAAAAGTCTGCAACCTTATGGCCGTAATTTTAGTTTCAAATTCTCATTATAAGGGGTGCTAACGTGCCGGTAAGTCTGCATTACAAGAAATGCATTGCGTCAGGCTGAATTTCTGTCTTTTGTTTTGTCTATTTGTTTTTTATTGTTGATTTTGAGCCAAAGACTTCGATACACATAGCTGCCAAATGCTTAAAGACCAATTCGCTTGAATGAAATTCTTTTGGACATTTGCCCAAAAACATCGAAAGAAGAAAAAACAACTGTATGTACAATATAACAAAGCAAAAAGGATCTACGGAATGTGTCGCTAGTCAGGCTAACCAGGGGATTTTTTTCACTTTCGTGAGTTCCTCGTAGGCTCTCCTTATAGGGATACACGTCAAACTCTATCTGGGTTTAGATGCAAACGAGATGGCTTGTGATTGACGTCTTAACTTAAAGATATGATTTATGAACTATATAACATTTCATTTGACACTTTTTAAGATTGTAAACAAGAAAAAATATTCAAAATTTTCTGGAAGTAACAATAATTGATCAATGAGAAATCTTCATAGAAAAATATCTCCCATTACAAATACTAGCTTACGAAAATCTTAACAAGTGGATTTCCTCGGTTTTCGAAGAGAAGGGTATATAATCTGATCCGAAATTTGAAAGTCAACCCTTAAAGAGATTCTATTATTCCCCATTTCACTACCCTTAAAAATACCATACATCTACTAATTTTCAAATATTTTCTCAAAATTAGGACTACAGTGTTGAAAATTATTTATAACCCTTTAGAAGACTGAATTTTCATTTTCGTGTTTTTGTAACTCTTACTTTCGAAGTCTGGTAAAGGTTACCTCCCTCCTTCCCTCCCTCCCTTCTCCCTCCCTCTTTTACTACCTCCATCCCCATTCCCTCCCCCCCTCTTTCGTTACCTCCCTTCCTACCTCCTTACCTAGGGAAAGAGCCTTCCTTCCTTTGTTGTTTAATGTGGCATGTATATAATGGCTATACATTTAGTGCATCACCATTTTAATGCTATGACCTATGTGTGGTCATCGCAGTCACTCAAAAAAGAAAAGAAATAGAAAAAAACTTTTCAAGCCACCGATGTTATAGATACAGGGGGGGGGGGTTAATCCCAAAATATTTCACGCCTTACAGGGGCGGATGTATAAGGTACTCAAAAGTTCTAACGAAGAGTGTTGACTTCCTTTCTCAACTTCAGTTGAGCTAGAATCGGACAATGTCTGTCTGTGTGTGTGTGTCCGAAAACTTTGGGGCAGCCTGGAGAGCCCAAAAATTATCGGATTGGGCTGAAATTTGGTACACTTGTTCCTAGGGCGAATACCTGGGGGTGTTTTTTCATTTTTTGAAAATTTTCATTTTTAGAGCCTGGGGACGATATTCTCGAAAACGAGGCTAAAACTTTGGGGCAGGCTGGAGGCCTAAAAAATTGTCTGATTTAACTGAGATTTGATACACTTGTTCCTTGGGTGAATACCTGTGGGTGCTTTTTTCATTTTGGGGGCCTGGGGACGAGTTTTTCGCTAAAACGAGGCTAAAACTTTAGGGTATGCTGGAGGCCTCAAAATTGTTCAATTTGGCTGAAAATTGGTACATTTGCTCCTTGGGTGAATACCTGAGGGTGTTTTTTCTTTTCTTGAAAATTTTAATTTTTGGTGCTGGGGACGAGTTTTTCGCCAAAACGAGGCTAAAACTTTGGGGCATGCTGGAGGCCTCAAAATTGTTCGATTTTAATTTTTGGGCTGGAAGACTGGGTCATTACTTTATTGTATCCATTGAATTTAAGCCAAATCGGACAATTTTTTAAGTCTCCAGCCTGCCCCAAAGTAAATCTTTGCTACCTAATAATAAAATATTTGAAATGTAACAATTGGGCCTTCGGATAATTGGAAAATACTGAAGTTGAGCCCGGTGCGGTGCGCACGTTGTCAGTTCTACAGTAAAATCATCAATCAAAGTTTAATTATAATGAATTGCAATTTTTTTCTAGCGTGCAATGTTGGCACATATCACAAACTCTAATCTGTAAGCTGTTTCTTTTAATTACTGAACTGGTATAATTTCATCATGAACATAGTGTGAGGTTCAGCTCCCAAAATAGTAGACCTATCAAAAGTCGAAACTCCTCCTATGCCTTAAAACACATTTTTCGTAAAGTAACCATTCTAGATTTACCCTTCCAGAGAAGTTGGTGAATACTAATCTGCTGTAAATGTTTTCTAAACATACGTAGGGTGATCCATAAAAATATTTAAGAGTTTGGTGGTCTCGTGGAGCCGAACAAATGATTTTCTAATTAGTATATTTATTCCATTAATGCCAATGTTGAATCACTTTCATAAAAGTGCAAAAATAAGACCATCAAACACTTAAACTATTGTGTGGGTTACCTGGTAAATACAGACTTTCTTGAAAAAAACTGTTTACTTATCTTCCGTGGAGCTTTCTATAGTCGCATACTTGCAACTTCAAATATTTTGTTTCATTCTACCTCTATCATTTTCTTCGCTCTCAGATTTGACACAGAGCTTCATACAACTAAGTGCAACGATTTGATGAACCCTAAAGAAGCATATAAATTAAGCGTCATCAAAGTGTTGGAGAATTTAACGCAGAAAAAATATAGTATGAAGGTGAGTGAAAATGATTTTTCCTTTACACGACGTGACAGATTCGACTGAAAGATTTTTTCCACCTGGAAATTTTTAGACCAAATAATTTTTTTTTATTTCACTTTACTTTACACCTGTTTTACACGATTACATTTTGCTTACAATTCTATATAGATCTTGAGGAAAATTCAACAATTCTAGTACCACACCTCATCATATCATGATCTAGAAATGCTGATGTCGTCGTCTTTTGATATTGATTTTGAGAAAAAAAACAATGCCATAGTTGGATAACTCTGACTTGTAATCTTTCGAGTTAATTTGCAATTTCCTTTTCATACATAGTATACTCTATCCGCTATATCTCTTTCTCCAATTTTAGCATTTTCTTTTCTCTTTAGTCACGCCACTTTTCACATTGACTCTTGACTTCATTAGTGTTTTAAATTTCAATCTCTACATCATGACATGTGATTAGTATCATAATAAACGAAATTTTTATTTATTAGAAATTTTTTACGAAGTTCTTTTAAAAAAACAAGTATGTTTTTTTCTCTCAGAGTCCGTTACAGGTCAAAATTCAATTTACATATTTCGAAGAAGACGAAGAAATCAAACGATTGTGAGTCAAACATTTAATTTCTTAGAAGGCCAAATACAGAGCAATTAGTTTTGTTAATCCAACCCTTTACAACCAACCCAATACTCCTCATATTGTATGGTTGAACCGGATGAACCGTCTAGTTCACTAACCGTAGTACCACAGTTGAAGTCGAATAGGCCTCCTGGACGAATTTCCGAGCACGACGATCATCCTCATGTCACTACAATCACGGTCAAAAGGTCTGTAGACTTTTAGAAATGTGTTCCTTCCTTCAAATCTTTTTTAAAAGGTAGGTAATATATGGTAGCTATTTGTACGTCTATTTCATAATAATTTGATTTTGATATTTTTACTCTTTTCTAGGGAGTCGCTTCTACCTAAACCATCGAATAAACGACGAGTAAGTGAAGCTTGATCGCTCTCTGTTGACTATTTATTATGCATTATTTGGCAATGTCGAACTACAATGATGGGTATAATATTTAATTGATCTTATAGATGATTTCGCCAATGACGCGTTTTGTTTTGAAAAACTCATAGTTGCATGATTTATAGCAGGCAAAAACTGTAACTTTTTTTGAAAAGCGTTTGATGGTTGAAGCTTTGGTATGTTTTTTTCTTATTAATAGATACAAAAAATACATAAAGATGAAAAAATCTGTATTGAAACTTTTTTGATTAAATGAGAAAGTTTCACCTATTACAACCTTTGAACGCGGCAGAACGTGCCTGATTTCGTTTGTTTACGGTTTAACTAATTTTCATTCTTCGACTTGCTTTATCAAAGTATTATCTTGTATATATCCAGCATTGGAATTGTGTAAAGGCCGGTCTTCACTGCACAGCACTCGCCCTTTTCTAGTGAACTGACGTAATTCGACCATAATACTTGACTTAGAAATTCGATTGGTTAAATATGACAACAGTTTTTAAAAATAAACTTTTAGTAATTTTAAAAATGAAGCTTCTCAATTATTTGTTTATATTAAAGTTGGTAGCCCAAAGCAACATTTTTACGACAACAGTTTTCAACTTTTTTTTTGAGATCGGCGCTTTTTTCCGATGACTGTCCTTATCTTCAATAAGGAATTTTCAACCGCAAAAGAAGTCGAGCGCTGCGCGCGATCGTACATGGACTTGAATCATGTCTATAAAACAATTGAGTTCTGAATTTCATGAAAAATTAAAGAGGCAAATTTTGTTTCTAGAACAATCTCTTTGAGCTTCTACACTTGAATTCTAATTTTCATTTAAAAGTAAAAAGACAAGTTTTGTTTCAATTTTCTCTTATTCTCTCCTAAGTTTCAGAAGAAACACAACACGAATCAAAAGTCACCTTTGAATAATATTCAACTTGTTACTGAAGCTGTCAACAAATTACCCGATTCAAAAGTCGATCTGTAAGCACTGTACCATCCATTTGCTTTAACACATACTGACTGTACCTTAATTGATTGAGCGAGTTGCTCGGGCCAAATCTAGGATTTGTCTAGGATTCTATAGATACAAGTCACTGATCAGTTCATTCTTGCTCCAAAAAGGTTCTGCGAAAGTTTTAAACCCATAACACACATAACACATAAAAGCTATAACATAATAGCTCATTGAACACTGTTTAATGTAGACGGCGGGTAGCCTTTTCAATTTTCACCTGTTGAAGGTTCGGTTAGGAAACCTTCTACCATAGCTCTATAGACGCTTCAAAAGGGTTTTTGAATCTCTTTACAAAGCTATTAATATCAACTAGGGATGATATGATTTTGGGTGGTATTAATTTATATTAAAAGTGTGAAATCTGAATAACAAATGCTTCCATATACGAACCAGGACAGTTTCACTTGTTTACTTTTTGTTTCTTTCGTTTCATCCTGGTTTTTACATACATTAACTGTTTTTAGTGGCAGAATCTTTTTGCAAAAAACTTTTATCAACAAAGTTAATCTCATTGTAAATTGTTTTTTTTATAGATATACTTCAGTTCCTCCCCAACGAGCTGAAAAGCCGTGTCAAATTCAAGTTTCGTTTGTACACGAACCCATGTATATCGCAGGTATTAATATGGTCGTTGTCATAGACTGATTCTCTACGAAATCTTTGGAACTTTTAAAATGGTCTTTTCCAGAAAAGATTAATTTTTCCAAAATTATACCTCTGGATTTCGTACCAAAATTCTTGGACCCCCTGGATTTTCAAGTTGAGGATTTGACTTTTAGCACCCATGGATATTCTATTTTCACGCATACCCCTTGTTTTTCTCCTGATTTGTATAGACCCCCTGCTGCAGATGTGCTTCCTTCAGTTTCAAAAAGAAAATTGTTGGTTTCTGCCGTATATGAGAAGCTTCGCCTATAATTATTTGATAATTGTAACTGTAAAGTTCCTATGACATTATAGTTTTTAACCCTACTATAGTTTTTAGCCGATATGCCGACATTTATACATTCTATTTCTTTGCCGCTGTCGGCATGTGCCGACATGAGAGATCTCGACCTATTTTCCACGGGGTTTTTAAGAGGGTTCAACCTATTTGCCGAAATTTTAAAAACTGAAACATTAAAAACTCAATTTTGTACTAGCTTTTATGAAATGGAAAAAATTCAGTATTACAAACGTTTGAATAATGTCTTTTCAACATTTATCATTATCCAA
>JAUJPO010089558.1:0-39345 GCA_032270745.1 Tiaropsis multicirrata | reverse complement strand
CTTAACTTTCATTAAAAAAGATTATCATTCACAAGGTCTTAAATTTGGGGGAAATGTGTCACTTCTGGTATTCTAAGTTAGCAGGTAAAATCCTAAGTAGCTCTGCCATTTAGATTAGGTTTTTGTTGGTTGACATTTCAATGTACAGTATATTTTTCTCTAGAACTTTTATAATCTTATAGAAAAGTGATTTTTATCTATTTTGTCATGATCAATTTTGGTTTGCTTTAGTGTAAAGAAAGAATCAAAAAGAATTTGTGCAGAAATTATATTATTGTTCATATTGGTATTTTCACTCTCACCTTTTTGCATTTAAGCTTTTTATGTATTTTCTGGTTATTAAAGTCAATTGCTGATAGGAAATATTTAACCGCATCTTGCGGCTCTTGTTATTTGGAGGACCAAGGTTGGGTCTGTCTGGGAATATTTTGGAAAATAAAGATTCTTAGATTAGTTGACACTTTTTGATTTTAGGCATTTAAAAAAAAGGACTTTCCCCTGACTGGAAAAGCTTTTTCAAAAGTTCCCTGACTTTTCAAGGTTTTCCCTGACCGCTGGGAACGCTGTGTTGCTTTGACAATAAATTCTTCAAAAACTACAACCCCCCTGCTACAACCATATCTATCAGGTATATTCAATTTCAAGTGAAAAAAAACAAAACCCAAACAGGGTTCTGTTCCAAAACATTATCTGGGTACTAGTAACTCGAATCAATAATACTGCCGATCAACTCCAAAAAGTTCTGAAATTCGATTTAAAAAATCCCTTTTCTTTATAACCCACTGGTATTCACCCCACCCCATTGGATATATATTGCACAAATAAGGCCCAGTTTTTCGTTTCAGTAGAAAAAATGGTCACCCTAGTTGAAAAACCTTATTGAAAATATGACTTTCAAATGATCAAACAAAAGGTTTTCATGACCCCGCAGCGCTGGAAAACCCAACCCAGTATTTTGACTTTCACACAATGAGTTTCTTGTATCAAGGGGTCCAACGCCAGGAGTGTTTAAAATGTATACCCAGCAGGCACGAAACGTTGTTTTAACGTCAGAACGTTATTCGGACGCTGAAACAATGTTGGAATAATCCACAAACTTATGAATCAACATGTTTTACAACCTCGTACCCAAGCTTTCTGATATTATAGTTTCTTGGTCTGTTTCAAATATGCTCGCTTCCATCCGCACTGAAAAGTAAAAATTGCTCTACGTAGAAACCAGGACAGTACGATCACTTAGTTACTCTTTGCTTCTATAGTATCATCCTGGTTTCTACGCATTAATTGCTTTTAGTGACAGTCACTTCAAACAGACTTCAGTGTCGGGCAGAATGACCATTTTTCAAACATACCCTTCTTAAAAAATACTCCTTTTGTACCGGTCTTGAACATTTTTACAAATGCCTAATTCTGTACCATCACGTCAGTTTTCTGATTCCGTAATTCCCAACTCCTTCTACGCTCCAGCTCAAAATTTATCCAGCATTTATATATAGTTGATCCTATGAAAACAAGCTCAGAGAACGAGCCCAGTAAGAGTTACTCAATAAACTATCCATGTATGAAACAATTGGCTTACATTAAAACATATAAAGATGATCATTAAATGTTCAGTTTTCCTTGATAATGGAATAAGGATAAGAACGCATTTCTGATCAGTTTAAATAGGTAATTAACTCTCATTTAACTTATGACAACAAAATAATATACTATACCATGCCATATGATTTACAATAGATTTATCATGTCGAATGATCATATTTTTATCAATGATGTCATCATACATACAGTCTATACGTTTTTAATCAACTTAGATAAGCAAGAAAAAGAGAGAAGTTTAGTTCAAAATTGTGTTGACGACTCACCGTTATAATGAAAATGTTTTTCTTACATCTGAGGAAACGTTTAAACTGCGCATAAAAACTTAAACAGAAAGGACATACGCGAATAAAAAAGGGGATTGAATTCAAGGGGTACATTAACAGCTATCGTCTTAACTTGCAAAATAAGTGATTGTAGAAAATCCTTTCAGGTTAAGTTTTCAGGCAGAGATTCTTGCTTTAAATGAGGAGAAAGTAAAACAAATAGTGAAATAGATGACCAAGAAAATGACCAAACAAAACGAACAAGACAAAGGTCCTACTACTCGCACGAGTTAATATGATAGCTGTGTATTTCAGTTTGAAAGAGCAAAATATAATTTCCTTACTTCAAACAATCGCATCCCTTTAAACTAAAACGTTTTCGCTCTTTCGAAATGGAAAACCAGCTTATAATTAGAACTGTCGGATAATTCAAGCTAAACTCTCTCATCGTTTTTGAGACAACTATTTCGTTTTTTTATCTTCTTTAGTTTTCTTACTCAAAATGTATACTCACAAGAGAATATGTTGTTAGAGCTGTATTTCCTGGGAAATGATGTTGAAGATTTTTAGAAGATTTTTAGAAGATACAAAAAAGCTGAGAAAAGTTTAAACATCAGTCCACAGCGTGGGTTTCCGGACCCTCACTCAGCTCAGAAAATATTTCACAGAGAAAATATCTCCTAAGTGTTCAAAAAAGAGGGAACCTTTAAAGAAACTTTTTTGAAATAATTTTTTGAAATTTAGCTGAAACTTAGTCATTCTAAAATATAAGTTACAGAGCCAGCCATCCAGTCCATATCTATTCAAACACCCCATCAACATTTGTTTCGGTCGCAAGTAATTAACTTGATAGTCTGGTACGAGCCGGGAAGTAACTGATAAATTGCGTGGACTAACTTTCTTGTGATTCTTTTTGTTCCTTATGATATTAAGGATATTGTAAGCTTCTGCGCCACTTAAATTTCCATTTTGGGTATCCATAATGGCGGATTTTTCCAAACCCCTTAGCTCAGGACCAAAATATTTTTGCCTTCATATTTATGCATATTAATTTTCAACGAAGCTAGAATCCATAATGGCAGCTCAAAAAATTATTTTCAATTTTTAGCGATTTTCTCGGTTTTGAGGTAGTTGAGGTAGTAAACGTTTGACACGGGTAAATATATTGGAATGCTTTATTGCATAAAATAGACCTGAAAAAGACATGCTCCAATTCATTTAAAGGAATTTATTTGCAGCTATAGGGTAGCAGTTACACTTCAAATTGGACTTCCATTCGATATTTTTAAGACTTTTTAGGATTTTTAGTTAAATTTCAAGAGTGATTGTACCAGAAATATTGCAAAACAAATATTTCTAAACATTTTGAGCTGTTCTAAAATCCATAAGGGTGGCTTCGTTTTCCAAAGTTTTTCATAAAAAATGAAAAACACACTTCATTTGTTATTCGTCCTTCATAGAGTAAGGATGTGGCAAATAAAATTTAATGCTATTTTTTATGAAGTTGATCTGACTGCATGGAATCTTGTTTTCAATAAAATTTGGAGGTTTTTCTCTGGATCATGCAAGATATCAAGGCCACATCTCTGGGCTGAATGAGCTCTGCGAGCGGGGCATTCATAGCGACAGCTAATTGCTAGTATATTTCTTTTCTCAGCTTGGCGCTTCATTAGGTCGTGCACGGACTCCAAAATTTTTAAATAAGCGCGGTCCCCACATAAAAATTTGTCAGATGGTATATTTTCATTGCCTTTTTAATTAGAGCTTCAGCTTACCGGTAGAAAATTCACCATCTGAATATCAAGTTACAGGTAATCTAATTCTAATTTTTTTTGATTTCATAGAAACTTTATTACTCTCCCTAAACGTTTTTAAAAATGTTGGAAATTTCTAAAATTTGATATGTTTGACGTACACTAATAAAATAAATAAACGTTCATAAAAACTATTCACAAAATTGTTAAAATAACTAAGAAATTTTTTCTATTAATTGGTTCAACGTAAGAGAAACTAAAGTAGATGTTATTCGAATCTCAAAACTGGTTATTCGAATTCGACTCAAATCGTTTATGGTGTTATTTTTTTCGATACGGCAAAATTTATCATCGCAGGTAGTTTGTATGAACTATATTCTTGTAGTTTTGGCCGTCTTGTAGTCGATAAATTTTAGTTCAATACTTCGTTTTATTTACTTTTCTAGATGCTAGACTAGCATTCGAACGGTGGAGGCGAAAGTTGATGGATTTCAAGTAGCTGTTTACGGTTAAGGCTTTTCCCACAAAAGATGAAACGTTTGTCGCTGAAAAATATTTTTTGTCGAGGAAAACACTTTCATAAGTGGTTTTAAACACCGATATGTCATGTGATATTTGCAATAAAATATGGAAAAATTTAACAAAGTTGAAAAAAAAAAAGCATAAATTTGGTATTTTCAAAGGGATTAGCGGTCCAGGAAAGCGTTCTTATCATATCACTCGATCTAAAAGCATAGCGTGGGAAATTGGTGAAAGCGAAAAACATTTACCAAGAAACAAACCAATAATTATTGAAGGTCGTATAGAACACTAAGGTATGTCATCACCTTTTCAACCATTTTTTTCCCCAAAATTAATACTTTGGACCTAGCTATTTGTTCATTTTCTAAGTAGAATTTATTATCCGATTAACATGCGGGAGTAAGGTGTCAGTTTTAGATAGATAGACCCTTTCCTTGGGAAAATGGGTCCTACTCCTTTTGAAGTAGGAATTCCTTTTTTTTCAAGAAGGAATCGTAGCGCTCTCCAGACATCGTCGGGTCTTTGCAGGCGACACACAAATACCATGGTGCACAGTAGTGACACTCGAACTACGTGGCAAAGCATGTTGCTCTTGCAGGCGTAGAACCTCCTGAGTGCCACCACACACCACAATGTCTCACATATCTTATCTACCCACACTCTTGTATCAGAGTTATGGTACACCTCCCCTCGCATGATATGGGTTGACCCGGGCTAAGGTGTGGATACTTGCCAAGTGAATTGTAGTACCACAATGGGAATCGAACTCAGGCCTCCTGGACGAAAGTGGAGTACGGTGACCTCTACGTCACTTTTCCAATTGATATAACGGAATTTGTGCAAGAAATGATGAGACGTGGTATTTGACCCTGATTAATGTCAGTGACGGAAGCAAAACACAGGAACGAGTACAATTTTTCGGTATCACAATATACTGCATATCCCATAACCCAACCTCCTCCTCCCAACTAATGTCAGTTAAAACTTTTAACTAAATTAAAATTCAGATGAAAAAAAAAAAATGCTGGTAACATAATAGGTGATGACATACCTCAATTCACAGAGTATGTACAAATCTCATTTTTGCAAAGTTTACTCTCAGAAAATATCAATAATAACCTTTGCGGATTTGAATTCTGGTGGGATTTGGTGCCACAACTTACACTTCTGTTAAGAAACGCGTATTGCGTGCACTCCACAGACACAAGACGTTGCTTTCAACGTTAAAACATTGTAAAAAAGTTGGTTGAAACAAAGTCGAAAAACCGGCTTTTGTTTGGTGGGAAAACACCATCAGAGAGAGATAGAGAGGTATCGAGTCAGTGGTCATTGATTGAAATCACATTAAATCTGGATTGTTCAGAAAATCATCCCACTGTTGTCTCGAACTGTTTGATACGCCGTGCCCGCTCGATCTATGGAATCAAGAAAAATGAGAGATAACCATCTTGATCTGGAAGTGTCTTTAAAGGGTTTGGTTAAAGGGTATGGAGCTGTTTAAATAGCAGCCTTCGAAAAGAAGTGGCATATCGCCAATCTTTAGCGCATCATTCTAGCATCTCATTACTTATCCATCTTCCCCGAAAAGATTTAACCAGTTCAAATACAAATTAAATTTGTTGACCAAACAATGTAAAAGTGTGCAGCTCCTACAAAAAAGCTTTGTTAAATCTTCAATCTAGGGTAGGGCTTAGAAAAGCTATCAGTTATATCTAAACCATGCAACCTAGAGGAAGTCTACATTCATATCAACAATGCTCTCTTCCCTGCTTAAAGTCGAGTGTTTTCAATACATTACTTTAGTCGATCGGTTGTTTTTTGCCGTGTCGAATCTAATAAGATCTTTTCATAATTACGTCAGGAACAACCACTGCCTCGTTTTGAATTGAGCGCTCTGGTAACCGAATCCCAAGGGAGCTTATCAAAACTTGACTCCATTGATAGATGTGTTATTTTGAGTCTCGTGAGACATAATCACCTTGGGAATTGTATGAAAACGAGGCAGTCGTTGTTCATGACGTAATTTATGAAAAGATCTATTGATTTAGTTCGGCAAACCAAAAGATAGTCAATCAAAACCTTTGCTTGGAAAGGATTGGAAAAAGTCATTGGATTGACGAAAACTTTATGTTTATGAGTAGGAGACGTAACGAAAAAAGTTAATGTAATAAAACGTACCTGTTAGATTTCGACAAGTCTAGTTTTAATTCGTCCACCTTTCGATTCAATGATTTTGTATTATGTAGAAGTTGTTTTTCACGGTTCAGTAAGCTATAAACCTGTAACACAAACACAACACAAACTTCAAGCCTTTAAGAATATTCCCAGGGTGAATTTCGTAAAAATAAATATCCCATGAAATGACACAACAATACTAAAAATATATAGCTAAACATCAAAATACACACATGGGAAATTTTAACAGAAACCATACATTAAAAATAAGAATACTTCACCCTCAATGAAAAAAAAACATAACACTATTCTTATAAAAAAAGCGTGTATGATGCTATGTATCTTACACGACGTTACATTTAGGCAGAGTTTTTAAAGTTCTAAATGTTCCATGTTGCAGTGTTAAACATAGGATTGTTGCTGGTTAAGTTTGGTAACATTTTCAGCAGGAAAATAATGTCGAATAAAAAGTTCAATGTCTTATTTTCCCTAAATAAGTACTGCCTGTCAAGGTGATTTTGAGATGATTTAACGTATTTCCTCTATTTAGCGCCGCCCTCTGATAAGCGCTGCCCTTTAAAGAGCACGGCACCTAAAATCTCGAAAATTTAAAGAGCGCCGCGGCGCTTATTTGAGGAAATACGGTACTGCTACTATAATATAGGAAGTATTTCATATTCAGAACCCGTAGTTAAATCTAGTAGGTTAATCATTCAAATTGCGTTTAATCGGTAAGGCTGTAAAGTTTGGTTATAAAAAACAAAACAATGTCTGGCAAAAACAATCCAATATTCGTAAAAAGCTTTTAAAGTTTTTAAAATAGCCCTTGAAAAGAAACATAAACACTGCAGAAGACAATGCAGTCAACTATTCAGGTTCCTTTTTTGTGGCTGCCGGCGTTGTGACGAAAATGCCAAAAGAGCACTCGATAGTTGAAATTTTTTAAATTCAAAGTTAAGCAGGAAGCTAACAAGTTGTTTACGAGGTAAAAAATTTCGATTTTCCGCTTCTTTATAAGGAAAATAAAAAGAATTTCAACGTACCTTGAACAACCGTAAAATATTTGTTTTGAAGATAAAAGACAACCTACCTGCGTGTTAGCAGAATCTGCACGTTCTTCCGACTCACTGTAGAGATTTTGCATTTTTTCTAGCGATACGTGACACCCCATATACTCCTTCTCGATCTAGAAGACAAGAGATAGAAGGCTTTATCCAACTTTATAGCAAAGCTAAATTTAAAATAAAGTCAAACTTACCCCATTGGGAACAAGAAAAACGTTGTTTACCCAGGCTCTCAACCCATTAGTCGCCCATTTTGAGCCACAAAATATTTGGCAAATTTTAGTGTACAGATCCATTCAATGTTGAAGTTTTCGCTAAATTTAAGGATATTGTATTTGCACAGTTTGTCTCAAGATGTCTGTTAATCTGGCATTTAGAGAGACTTGTACTAAAAGAAAAACATTGAGCTGTCACTGAAATTTAATTTATTAATTGAGTTGTCATTCGAACAAGTACCTTCCTGTTTTCATGCTGTACCAATAAGTTGTTTTAACCCACCCATTTGTCAGTAGAAAGAATGCATGTCGAAAATGTAGATATAAATTTAGAAATGCTATTTTAAGGGATTTTAGTGAGTTCAATGAATTGCTGTTGACAATGTTTCCAGCAGATACAAGACGTTTTTGAACGTTGTTTCAATGTCTTTACAATGTCTACAAGACGTCTTGTGTCTGTTGGCTTGAAATTTGAAGTAATACCTAATCTTTGAGGCTGGATAACATTATATTGTCTCACAAGATGAAGAGAAAACACTAATGAAATGTCCAAAATTTAATAAAGAATGATCAGGAAAAAGTGTTGGTCAGAGCAAAAAAAAGAAGAAGGTTTTAGTCGGGGATTAAAAAATCTATTGGCTGGGTGCAGAAAAGTCGCAGGAAGATTTGTTTGGGAAAAATCTAAGAAGAGTTTGGGAGTAGGCTAATTCGATATCCATAACAGAAGATTGAATACATTTTAAGCATAATTATGCGCATAATTCCAGCTTCGCATAACAGTCTTTGGTTGGATCTCGAACAAAAACTTAAATTAATATCAAAATGAAAGTTGACAAAGCGAGTAAACTTTCCGGTTACACAACTTCTTGACGCCTTTGATTTTTATCAAAATACACCGCACTGTCTACCGTGCCAGTGCATTCATCAAGGGAAGAAGAAAACCGCATCAAGGAAACCAGTAAAACTTCCTGACCACTTGATTACTCATACCTCATTCCATCTTAGATTCATGAAAGATGATCACGCCAATCTACTACTTGGTTATCGTGCTGTACTCTTTTGTGCTTAATTGTAGGGGAGGGGTGTTCTTTCACTTTTGGGGTGAAAATTTTAAAATACATGCAATTTGACCCAATTAAGCACAAAAGAGTGCTCTTAAAGAAGAAAAATAATGGATTTTGCACGTAAAAAAGGCAGCCCTGGAATTTGCTCATTATTAGTGCCTAAGAGGGTTTTTCCGTTTGAAGAAAATTTCCATCTACTTTTAGCAATGTAACGGATATGAATAATTATTGGGGTGTTGGTACGTTTGTCACACACCACAAATTCTTTGTTAAACTCAAGATTCGAGAAGAAAAATGGGGAACTAGCCAAACCATTCATCCAAGTCTTTTGGCGCCATTTTTAGAGTAATTTTTCGGGCTGATGATTTTTCCGTATGATTATTTTTTTGTTGTGATTGTATTATTTCTTCTCTTGTCCTTGGAGAGTTTCCGGCTTTTAAAACTGGAAAAACTTTATTTGCAATTCTAAGAAAAAGTAGATTTTTCGCGAAAATAACTTTCACAATTTTGTGGTTAAATTTCTTACCGGGCAGAGACTTTCGCGAAAAAGGGCCAACAGTTTCTGCCCGTAAAGTACTTAGCCTGATCTCTACGGAAAATTAAAAAAATCATTTCCGTAGAGCGTATATTCCCACATTTACTAGATTTTTCAAACTAAATTCGGCGTCGCCGGCAAACCCGGACCAAAATAGGACTTTTCACGGGAAATTGTCGGCAAAAACAGACAGAAACATAAACGTGAGATTTACTCTATATTAGTATTTTTTTATTAGGAAAATTGGGAAACTTAACAGCGCCATTCTATGTCAAATGTAGGCACATTCGTCGAGGCGAATTCTGTTGAAGATTGATATCATTTGGTGGATTATTGAACGTCGAAAATATTACTTGTTTAAGCTAATTTAGCTTAAAGGTAAAGTCAATAATTTTTCAGCGTAAGAAATGTGTAGATTTGGACAGTTATGACCTCTGAGAGGGCTCGTATAAACAAACACAGATTATGTTCCATCACTCGCCAAAAGATTGTACACTCCAATACATTTCAAAAAGTGCCACTTGAATAATTGGCTTTTAAATTGAAGTGATGATAATAGCAATCGACTTCAGTGACGTTGTCAAAAAAATGACGTGCATGCAAAATAGAGAGCTTTCCCAAGACATTATACATCCAAAAAATTAAGTGTTTATTTAGAAGAAAATTCAGCTGGCAGCTTCTTTCCTAGGTTGCTCCGCGCGTAATCATATTATTAAAACAAGAAAATTTATTGCTAAAGGTATAAGTGATTTAAATATCCAAAGCGAGAAATAGGGATGTCCATGATCCACTGAGATCTGCCCGACTGGTCATCCCATTGGAAAATTTGCTTAAAAAGGCCTACAGTATTTTTTCCCCTTATAGTGGACAAAATGTTCTCTCCAGTAGAAAATCGAATATTCTCCCTCGCCCAGTGGTAAAATAAAGAATTAAAAAGATCACGTTGAAAATATGATGAAAGAACAATAGATATCTATGACTATACTAGAAAAACAATGGGTTTGAAAGATTTAATTTTCACCCCATTGAGCTTTTGGTACCCACTGGGGCACAGGGACAGGGGTGTGTGTACACAATATGATGCTTTGTTTTTCGATAGATAGTTGACCTTAAACATTCTTGAAACATTTTGTTATGAAATAATAGAATAGCCAAGATACCTGTTCGTGTTTCTGTTGGACTTCATTGTATGCATTTTTCAAGTCGTTGTTTCGGCGTTTCATGTGTTTGTTCTCTTGTCTAAAAAACAACCAATTTAAGATGAGTTTCTTCAAGAAGACCGAATTAGTCTTTTGTTAAACTTATCTCATTAAACACAACTAGCCGAGAAGTGTGGCATATCAAAGATTTCTAGTTTCTTTTGCTTTGTGGACTGATCTGCAAAACATAGACAGATCTCCCAGACCAAAATTGAGCTTAAATTTTAGGATTTTAGGATATCGAAGCGAGATAAAAATTTTGCACTGCTGATGGCGAAAGAATTTAAAGTACAAAGGCTGGAACAGCTAAAATTGTAATTTACATGTTTGAAATTTTAGGACATTTTTAGGACATTTTCCAAAATTAAGGACAAATTTGTGAAAACATCAAACTGTACAATAACCAGAGAGTATATTAAAGAATGATAAACGTGAGCGCTCACGCTCAACTTAAAGGTTTCTACTTAAGAAAAAAAAACACTTGGTCATAGCAACAGTTACTAGGGGGAGACTGTCAAGTCTCGTTAATAACTTACCTTAGCTGTGTGAGGTTATTTTCTTGCTTTTGACTGATCAATCGATTTTCTTCCCGATATCTGTATAAATAAAAGAAAAAGAAATCGAGCTGAATAGTGCTGAAATGGAAAGTATTCAGGAGCTTTTCAATCAAAGAGTAAAACTCAACATGTATCGAAAACCAACCTCGATACCAGGGCGAACCGTCGGCGGCCGCACAAATGAGAAAAACGTCCTGGGTACGAGGTTGGTCGGAAACAGCCAGAAAATGAACAGATCTCTTTTAGTTTTGGATGGAGCTGCCACTATGAAAATTCAAGAAAAAGATTCCTGATACTTTTCACCCGTGTACATAAATGGTACATAGAAACTGGGTCTGAAGCGTTCGAAGGGAATTGAGAAAAAGAGCGCTCTAAAAAAAAAAATCTTATCGTTGTAAGAGGTCTTAAATAGGTAATAATAATAAAGAGGATGACTTTATCATAAAGCGCATTAAAATTATTCTGCAGTAGATAGAACACCTCCTACACACACACGAAGGTTACGAAAGTTGGCTAAATAAATGTTGGCAAGTCTCCTGAGAATAATATGGAGAGTACCATAGAGGTCTCAAAGAAATACTACAAATTTGGTCACAAGCGCTTCTAATTTCAATATTGCGTAAATTTATTGGCTTGAAAGCGATGAGAGGAGACAAGATAAGCCTTTTGAAAGATTACAAGCAGGTTCAACTGGATTAAAATTCTTGGGAGAATTCAAATCTTTACGAAAACAAAATATTATTGTATGTAACACTGTCTCCATATTTGTGGGTTTGGACAACAAATTGTTTGGAGCCAGGGTGGGGATAATGAGGGGGGATATATTTTGACTTTAGGTATGGGGGGGGGGGACAAGACCTTCAAAAACACTATGAGGGGGTACCTAACAAGGTATACGGTACCCTTTCTTTTTTGACTTGTTTTCTTTTTTGGTTCCTCCTTGGGCCTCAATCAGGCGGCACACACAACCTCTACTCCTCCCTAAGAGACTGTAATCACGCCAATCTTTTCGCAATTTCACGCCATTACGCCTGAAAAATTCGATTTTCACGACCACACCTGAAAATCAAACTTTTACGCCCGAATTTCGACCGAAATCGATTAATGTTACAGTTAACGTTACGTCTATGTCACACTTATAGCAATAAGTTAAAAGTAACGTTCAGTAAGGGTTGTTTCCATGCTTAACGACCCTATGATCCAATGGGATCCTCGCCACTGCGGCGGCCAACCCAGTTGAAAATCGCTCCTCGCTGAACATACGATGAAAGAAATGCCATTTGACCCAACCCAGTAGGTTTTTCATCTCATTGAGATTTTGGTACCAACTGGCTGGGGCACAAGAAAGACCGTGTTTTTTATTATATTGAGGGAAAAACTCAACCTAAAACCTTATTTACTGAAGGTTTTTTGGAATTTGCCTTGATATTTTTAAACGCCTGAAATTTAAATATCAGGTTTGGGATGGTTTTGCGATGGTGGTAAACCATGATACCAAAGTTCCTCAAATGGATTTTTCATATAGAATTTATTGTCTAAGGAGGCCCAAAGAAAATTTTGAAAATTAAAACCTCTAACATGAACTCTAATTGAAAGAAAAAGCAGTCCTCCAATAAATCTAAGACCGGTTCAAAAAGGCTATCATATAAAATAAGAGAAAGATTTAAATTCAAATTGGTGAAGCAGAGCGAAAATGGATTAGCAAAATTTGAGGCAACATAGCTATGGAATGTTTTAAATCATTAAAGCCTCTTGCCCATGACAAGAGGCTAGAAGGACTGGGCAAATAACGTAAAAATATGAAAGGGTTGAGCAATAAAGCATCTAAGGAGGTCTCACCATGGTTGAGGCCGACGGGCTCAAAGAATTTACGTAAATTAGGGCCTCTAGATTGGCTAAAATGGCCTTGAATTAGAAAGCACAGCAAGTCTCTATGCAACAAGGCTTTGTATCACACCAACACATTAGATTTCACGATCACGCTGAACAGTAAATTTCACGCCATCACGCCAATCGCTGGGGGGCCCTCTGTAATGTACTTCAGTGGTAAAACCGATCGCAGATTCGGCGTCCACTCAGTTAACCTTAATTAGGATAAGAAACTTCGAAAAAAAACAAGTGATAACTTGATGCGTTAAATTATTTATTTTCAACAATTCGACTGCAAACATTTTATTCTCAAAAATTAAGCTCCGTCACACTCGAGGGTTCCCAGCAACCCATTTTTGTGCAAATAATCAGAAAAAAAACAGAAAACAGAAAATACCCCAAAAAACCTTTTTCCGCCGTTGTTAATCTCGAGGAAAGCTAATAACGAAGGAGGAGCGAACGGACACAGTTAAATTTATAGAACCTCCAGGTAGGTCCAAAAATGGGTGAAAAAGAAACAGGGAACTAGACCACCGGCGAAGCATTTTGAAATCGATGAAACCGATGATGTTTAAACAAAAAATGTCAAAAATTTTTCTTCGAGGGTAACTTCAACGAGGTGTGATGCTGTTACCGAAATTCTTTCACCCTGACCAACAGAAATATAGTAGAAATTTTTGAAAAGAAAAAAAAGGAAATATTTTATATTTTATAAGGGGGAAGGAAAAGGCGTTAATGTATTACATCACCAAGATATCCATATGTCACACAAACTGATTTTAAAAGAACTTTACATAACCGATCGATTTCAAAGGGAAAGTTCACTTTAATAGAAAGGGAAGGGAAGGAGTGAGTAGTCACTGAGCACGGAGCCTAAGTTCAGTCCCATTAGTCTTTAATAGGGTCGCAAACATTCGATTGATAGTAGCAAATTCAGTATTATCCATTAATTCAAAGGCCAAATTAATAGCTCGACTATCTCAAGACTTTTCAGCTAATTTCAACTAAATTTGGGACTATGACATGAAACTTAGTAGTAATGTATTTTTTTTTATGTTTTATGGAATGAAGATATTTGAAATAAAAATGAATTTGATCCACGCTTGTTATTGAGCACTCTGTTGACAACTTGTTTACTTACTTCATTGAATTTGGGACTAAGGTTATTTGAGGCAAATAAAAACCCAAAGGTAAAGGACTGGAACCTAGTCTACTGGGACTGTAAATAACCCTAGGTTTATAATAAAAGAATTATGTTTACCACGTAAAGACATGGAACAAGCGAGCCAAGGGAAACGAGATAGGGGACTCCTTATAACTGAATATTAGCTATATTTAAGAACCGTAAAAAAATTAAGTGATCTAGGTCAATAGGAAATGGTGAAAGAACATTTTAGAAATATATGAAAAGAAAAATATGTCTTTATGAGGAGTTGAGAACTTCAATCAAAAACCTTTCCTAAAAAAGTACTACAGCTAAACTCAAGTTTGTCTTTTTAAAAGGAGACCCCCTGCAGGTTTATTTTCGTCATTGGTGTGTACAGTCTAGACAAGTTTATGCAATATTCTTACCAAGTTTGCTTCTGCCACACAATATATACTAAATTAAAATACCCACTATGCTTTAACTAGGTCGTTTCCAAATTTAATACTAGCGGGATTAAGCAAGAGGTTGTTTGTGACGTTGAACGCGTGTGTAAACGAAACTATGTACAGGCCACCACATGCCCGTTTAAGGTCATAAAGTCCTCTTGTGAAACCCTATAATAAGACCTATTAGCCCTCCCCCCTATTGTATGAGAGAAGTCATTATCGACTTACTTAATGCACAACTAAACAGTTATTATATAGATTAAAGAGAATTAATCCCAACATTCCCAAGGGTATGTTGTGCAGTTTTTGTTCAAAATATACGGTAGTCCTCTATAATTAACTCCAGCTATTTTACATATGGCAAGATTGTGGTATTACTATTTTTTCTGTTTTATCATGCGCATCAGGTTAAAGAGTACATTTGTTTCTGACGTAATTTCATTCGATTTACGGCAGAAATTCAACAGCGTAGGTAGTTTGTGTATTTTTGTGGTCAATATATTTTTGTTCAATTCCTCGTCTTCCTTACTTAATTCTAGTCTTCTACCGGTTAAAGAGCAATTTCTTACTTGGAATGCGTCTTTTGTTGATCTGCAAGCATTTCTCTCAAATCGTTCAACGATTCTCGATGGCTTTCTTCGCAAGCTCGTAAACGGTTTTCAAATTCTTTTTCTTTCAAATCAAGTTTTTGTTGGATAGATGAAACCTAAAAAAAAAGAATATGGAAAATACAACGTCGGATAAAAGGTTGTAGGCTTTTTTTAAATAGCAGAAAATCAAACACAGTAAACTTCCCTCTTAAAACCTCACTCATTGCTTTTGAAAGTGGTTTGTTTGCATCTGGTAGCAATAGCTGACCTTATTTACATGAACTTTGAAGTAAGGAGCTCATTTCTTATAGGAGTCTACGGACGTTTAGTCTAGCATTGTATAGAAGAAAGAAGAAAGGAGAAATAGCTAAACAGAAATCAAGGAACTTCAGGTGACTCAATTAGTCAGCATGAGTCTTTTATAAGAACCTAGTTTATAAGAACATTTTGGCTCAGATTTATCGAAAATTAAGAATATCAATAAGAACACCAAAGGCTGGGAATTGTTAGAAATAAGCACATCCAGCCTCAACCAAAACCTTCTAGATCTTCTAATAAAAAAGACGTGTATTTGAGTTGAGAACAAAACCTTTTTCAAATTTCTCTTTGCGCTGTTTGACAGGAGAGTAGAATATATAAAGTGACATCATAAATATCCAAAATGAAGAATAATTTGTAAACCTGTGATGTACATGTGATATCCATGTTGGCATTATCTTCACACTTGTTCATCAGCTCTTTACGTAAACTATTCACTTCGTCTGAAAACAAAATTAATAGCTACTAATAATTACACCGCAAGAAATGAAAGTCAACATATATTCAACATCAAATTTCAAAACTAAAAAACTGTTTTTTCAATGTGATCAATTTTATATCGAAAGGAAAGAAAATTAAAATAAAATCCAACATTTTACCACATTGTCATTGTAGTTACACTTACCTAAAAGACTTATCCTCGACTCAGAAACTTGCTCCATTTCATTTTTCAAGTTCTTTACTTGTTTTTTGTATTCAGCGATTTGTGCTAGATAAACTGTCGATTCGTTGTCGAACCTGTGTAAGAGAGGTGATATTAAGGGTTCGAATTCACTTCCATTCACAGAGCTCTCGTGTGACCCGGACCGTCACCTAGGGCAACTTACTAGCGACGCGAAAGGTGACTTTGCTACGGTGGTTGACTTTGGGTATTTACCATTTTTCAACTTAGTTCTTTTGTCATAGGACGGGAAAAATCCAAGTTTTATCTAAGGCGACCAGGGTATGTTTTATCTAATGCAAATTCAAGTAGGGTCAATGAGTCCTTAAATGTATGGACCAATGAATGAATGAAGGAATGAATGGGCGATACAGATACTAATTGAGAGGTATATGGTAGACACCGTCAAGAGTGGTATAGAGAGGTCAAAGCTAATCTTGTTCTTGATTGATGAGAAGTCCCAAGACAAAGTGGGAGGAAATACCGTCCAATGTTTATGATTCACAGTAGTATAACCGCTGAACGCATCAAATTTTAATCAAATTAAAAAATTGACATTAAAAAAAGTTAAAAAAGAAAATCGGAAAAAGACACAAGATAATAGTAGTACATTGACGTCATTGAAATCTATCTTTACACACCATTTGCTCTAATTAAAGGATTTGCAAACCCGAATTTATCACACATTATCAAGTACACAAAGAAAGCGAACATAAACAAGTGCAAAGGATTTCTCAAGAAATAAAGACAAGCAAGGCGGTAGGCACATCTAAGTTTCGCAATACTTTCTGGTCGTTAATTATAATCATAGCGTGGTTTTCATCACGACCCTGAGTAAATTGGAACAGTTTCGACCGTTTACTTTATCGATCCTTCAAATGAAAGTCGGTGTAAAATAGACCAATAGTAAGACATTTCAATCCAAGTCAAGACTGAACACACACAGATTACGTAATAACTGACTTGACAGAAGTGTAGTTTAATAACAATTGAACCAAGTAAGAATTTCCCAAACTTGTCGCACTCTGAAACAGCAGAATCTCTCCATCTCTAAAATGGACACCATTGGTGAAAAAGATTATTATAGATTAAAAATTAACCAAAATCAGTCCTTTCGTTCCAAGGAATAGTGTCCGCTAAGAGATGCCCACTTTAAACCATGTCCACTTTAAAAATATTCCACTGTAAAAAAAGGAACATACTTAGACGTATTCCGACGTATGACAGCCTCTAGTTGTTCCACTTTGAGGATATTTTCATCGCGACTCAATTCAATGGAAGCTATACGACGATGGAGTTCATCAAATGTTTTGCCAGACTTCGTCACTTCTTCTGGTCCCTCGATGTACACCTGGAAAGGTCGAATAAAGTAGAAATTAGCGAGGTTACGCAAGGAGCTATTTATGACCTTAGACGCGTATGATCCAGCCTGTACATAGATTGTTGTTTACAAGTTTTTCTTAGACAAATTATGTACATGATGGATCATACGCGTCTAAGGTCATAAATAGCTCTTTGCGTAACCTCGCTATTTACAAGAGGTTGAACGAAGATCAGCGAGACTAAAGATTGAGAGAATTCAGCTACTCGTCTAGCGATTCCACATGCTTAGCAGACTGCTTCTCACCCGCTAACGAAGCGCTTCCTATAAAATCTGCTTTTTTGTAACGGATTGAATACCTAATCGGTCAAAAATCTCGTCGGCAAAAATCCGGTCACCTACACAGTGATTTACTGGTCACTTTCTTACCGACAATGATTGAATAACATACCATTTTGCCATGTATATACTCTAATTCAATTCGAATTCAACTTTCATTCGTTGGGGGAGATTATCGAATTACAAGGAAGTCAAACTAGGAGAGTCAGCACAACAGTGCGACGATTTATTTACCTTTTCCAGTTCTTTTTCAACAGCTGCTTTTTCACGTTGCAGTTTTTCATACAGTACTTGTCTCTCTGCTGCTTCCTGGAATCAAAGTTAAAAAGACATTGAGGAGATAATTCGGTGGAAGACTCACCACAAGAACCTCTAGAACCAGAACCACAAGTGTGCCTGTTTTAACCCATATGCCAGGTCCTTACTAGGGAGGTAACTACCCGAGATAAATCACGACGACGGAATGTGTCTTTCTCTACAAGGATAGCACGGGTAGCAATGTAGATAAAACCTGTTAATGAATATCTCCTTTGTTCTTGAACGAAAGGCTTTCACAATTTTTCGTTTTAGCCCCGTCCTAGAGAAAAAACCTGTTGCTCGTCGTGATTTTCGTATTTAACCTGGCTACTATCACCTTTCAGGGTTTTCAAAAAGCGATGTATCCAGTCTAGGCTTAAGCACTGCGTATTCGTTCTTAGCCGGTGTTCCACAGCTTACTCAGCTACAGGTCTACAGCAGTTCTTGGGACAAAGTGGTCGAGACACACACAATTTGACACGAAAATATTTCTCAGAAAAACAAATAGGATTAACTTGTCACTTTTCATTTGGTCAGCTAATTTTCTACTGGTAGCAGAAGGTAGACGCAAGTAGTAGACGCTAGTAATCCAAATAAAACGTCTCTCCATTCATTTGTTCAAAAGGGAGGAAAAAGTACGTTGGAAGAAAAAAGGAAAGGAAAAATACCACACCAGGGGATTAAGTCTGTGATGATCTCACTCGCCGGCTTGCTTGGCTACTCTACACTCATAGAAAACGACGTCACAGTAAGTGTAATCATAGAAGAAGCACTTGAGAAAAAAGTTCAGTCGAGCAGCAATGAAAATGTACTTTTAAAACTTTAACAAAAAGCTTTTTTTGCCTGTCTCTTTTGTTTGGGATGACCAATGATAATAAACAAGGCACTCGATTGAATTTCAACTTTTTTTTCATTGACGGCTTGCTGACTCTCTAAGAGAACCCTCGTCGTCGATAAGAATAATGACGGTATTCAATTTGCTTTTACTAATGCTACGTTGTGTAAGAAATATACACGTTGTTTTTTATTAGAACATCAAAATTTTGGTTGAGGCTGGATGTTCTTATTTTTCCAAACATTTTCACCCTCAGGGGTTCTTATTCATGTTCTCATAAATGAGCCCAAATGACAAAAACAAGAGCATGGTGAGAACAGTAATAACCTTTTATAAAAGCGTGAAAAATCCTCCCATACGGTTGAAACATTTTTGTTTTTCTAAAATAATGTTCTTAATTTTTGAACAAATCTCAGAGAACAGATTGAGAAAAAAAAAACCGAAAAAGTTAAAAAACATTCCAACACAATAAACATCGTTTAATCATCACACAAATCGTAGCTGGCGAGTAAAGCGTTGCATGCAGCAAGGTCTTTCTTTTTGTCGTTTAAAAACGAAGACCCGAAAACATCAGCAATACATTCACATCATTAAAGAAGAAAAAAAATTCAAACATTGAGAAAAGTCGGGTCTGTGTTTTACACAACGCACGATTTACAGGCAAAAACTGCGGGATCAAGCCTAGTCTTATATTGAAAATATACGGCTATTGATAAATAGATGACTATGGTTTTCAATAGTCAAAAGTGTTGATATTCTTATAAAACACCCTTGTTTTATGTAAAGAACAATAAAAACGCAAGAGACCTTTCAAAGAGCGACATGGGAAAACGTCAATCAAATAACAAGAAGAGAGTGGTCAACTTTCACTACCCTTGAAAAGAAGGAGTAATGACGTCACCAACCGAGAGAGGATAAAAACTCGGCGATCGCAACTCCAAGCGACATTATTAACGAGAACGACAAAGTTGGAGATACAAGGAAAGAGGTCAAAGGAAAAAAGGAAAAAAAATCTTTCAGTACCAGAAATCTTTTTTTCTGAAAATCACCTTGTTATTATTTTGTTGATGGTAATCGGAGATTGGTATTAAAACAAGATTTTCATCATCGAGACAGTCAATTGAAAAAATAAACGTGTGGCCCGCTCCAAAGGAAGCAACACTTCAGAAAGATAAACGAACAAAAAAAAAGTGGGTTGGCAAAACTGAACAAAAAATTGGTCGCCATTGAAAAACCAAAATAATAAAAGAGAACTACAGACAAGGTAGTCGGCAGTTCGAGTCTTTGGGTAAAACACAGACGCATGCTCAATCATCAGCTAAGAGAGGAGAAAAGAAAAAACAAAAGCATAAATCATTTTGGATTTTTAGTTCGTGGTCGTCCCAACCGTACATTCGATACCTCTGTTGACAAAAAAGAACAAAACAAGCAACCAAAACATCTATAAAGAGCTGATCACAACACACCATCATGGCAAAATCACAGAAGAAATCACACTGCAAAGACAAGATGGTAGTACTCGCTTTGAAAATCTTCATTGGATTAGCTCTTCTGGCAGGCATTGGGGCTGTCGTTCTCACATCCAGACACAAGATGCAGGAAACTCTATTTGACGATGCAAAAGAAACCGCAAACACTCTGAATGACATGGTAGTTGTACCTCCCCAAGCAAGACGCAACAAAAAGTCCTTCGCCTACCAACCCCTTGGAGGACCCTGGCAAAACATAAGACTGTCCAAAGACATTGTGCCGCAACACTACGACTTGAAATTGAATATTGACATGGACAAAGAGGCCTATAGTGGTTCCGTCAACATTTTGGTTAACGTCACACAGACTAACACCAGGTATATTTTACTCCATAAAGTCAAAGTCACCGTCAAGTTAATATCTATCCTCGACTTAAACGGACACAAACTAGACGTCTTACAAACATTTGAAAACGCGTTGAATGAGTATCTCGTCATCGAAATGAGATTCCCTCTCATCCAAGGAACACAACTAAAGATCGGCCTCAACTTCGCAGCCAATTTACGCACTGATTTGACAGGTTTGTTTATCACGCGCAAAGGGAACAGTAAAATGGCTGCCACATTTTTATCACCTATCAGCACCCGAAAATTCTTTCCCTGCTTCGATGAACCTGACTTCAAAGCAACCTTTTCTGTCAAAGTCACGCATAGCAGCCAATACAAAGCGCTTTCCAATATGCCGGTCGCCAGTCAAACCACAGTTCAGAGCCAAACAACAACAGAATTCAAAAAGACACTCCCAATGTCGACATACCACCTGGGACTGTTAATAGCTGACCACACCTATCAAGTCAAAGAAAAACGGACCGTGGGAACCTTAACAATCCAAATTTGGGATTACACCACCAACCCTGGTTGGAAAAGTGAAACTGAAGAAATTGTCAAACTACTCAACTATTACGAGCGACATTTCTTCAAATTACCCTTTCCACTGGAGAAACTGGATGTGGTTGTATTGCCAGACTACATCCCTGGTGCAATGGAGACATGGGGATTGATGATGTTCCGTGTGTCTTTGCGAAATTATCATTTGATGGTCCATGAAATTGCGCACCAGTGGTTCGGAAACCTGGTGACAATGGAATTTTGGAATGAAGCATGGATTAAGGAAGGTAAGTTGATTTTTGCTTTTTATCTTGTGAAGTTATTCGTGCTTCTCGTGCTATTTGTTTACCCGAAAAATGGTTCTAGTGATTATTCTGTAAAAGCACTCATTTTTTTTAAATTATTATTTTTTTAGGTTTTGCGCAATATCTAGCTACAATAGTCGGTGACACAGTGAAGAATACACAACGGTATAAAAACCAATTCTTCGGAGGGATGTCTAGAGCTCTACCAATGGATTCATACGCCACGTCTCATCCAATCGTTCCTGAGATTAAAGTACCAACAGACATTAGAAATGTCTACGATAATATTGTGTACTACAAAGGCGAACCGGTCGTCCATATACTTTCTACACTGGTTGGCATGGAAAATTTTCGCAAAGGAATGAAGCGTTTTTTACAACTCTACAAATACAAGAACGCCAAACAAGACGACTTGTTCCGAGTTATGGGGTAAGAAAAGTTTTTTTCATACAAAAGTCTCAAATATGCACGCGCAATTCCTAAATCAAAGTAAAATGGTAAAAACTTAGAGAGTGAATCATAGCGTGGCAAAAATATTTAAGCGCAGGTTATTATAAAGTGCATTTTTATGTAAATAATGTGAGAGAAAAAGCCCTCCAGCAAAATGCAATTGGATCACCTTCTTAAAGAGTGCTCTTGTGCTCTCACATGTCAAAAAAGACTGCTTGAATTTAATACCACAAGAGGCTGTCAAAATAATCGCTGTTTCTCTTTCAATAATTCCCGTCCTCCAATTTCTTTTTAGGGATATCAGTGGTATTGATGTCAAATCTTTTATGGATCCGTGGCTCCTACAAATGGGGTACCCCTTACTGACCGTCAACCGATTGAACAAGACCCACATTGAAGTTGAACAAGAAAGATTTTCTATGGACGCACCAAACACCGGTAAATGCGGGACACGATTTTACTTTTTTCATTTTAAAATAACTTCACGTACGAAGACCTGTGTTCTTGACTTTCTCCTTAAAATTTCGAAATCTTAAACAGAAGCACCACTTCAAATTGAAACAGGCAACGTTCCAAAACGCTTGTAATAATCAGCTCAATTTTTCTTATTCCCATAGCACTGACAACGTCACCTTTCAACTACCAATGGCCCATCATTGTTACCTATCGTAGCTTAAATGACGTCAAAACGAAACAAAAAATCATGACCGGGAAACGAGAAATTCTGGCTATTCCGGACGGTTCCGTACTTAACCCGGACCATATGCAGTATTACCGGATTCGCTTTTCCAAAAACACGACTGCTCAATTGAAAAAACAATTAATTCACAACCAAGGCAAATTTTCTGTCAATGACCGCATTGGAATCATTTCAGATATGTTTTTCAACTTGCAAGCCAGAAAGATGAAACTTGAACAAGTCATAGACTTCATGGAATATTTCAAGGTAAAAAGAATTTTGTTATTTTGTTCTTTCATTTCATCTGAATATTAAACTATCGTTTCACTGAAACAATAGAACAATAGACACACAGACAGAGGAATATACTGCTTTTTTTGTTACGAAAATTCAACGTATTTTATTCTCCTCTTAATAAAATTTCCACCATCGATATTCCAACTATGCAAGTTAACTTTCGTTTCACTGAAACAACAGAACAATAGACAAACAGATAGAGGAACATACTGATATCCACCTCTTAATAAAACTTTCTACCATCGATATTTTCTAGCACGAGAGGGAGCATTCACCTTGGACGGAAGGTATCAAGATCTTAACCAAAGTCCACGATTTGATCAAACACAACGACAAACTACGAAATTTGTGGGATAACAAGATCATTCAACCCTACGTCGAACGAGCCTATTCACTCTTCAAAAACAAGGGCAAAGTGATAGGCGATGCTTGCTATCTGAACCATACTAAAGCGATTCAAGAATCGGAACAATACGCTAAAAGGTAAGGAACATTCTTTTTAACCTAGAAACAAATGCTTGCTTGAACCGTGCAAAAGGCAAGGAGGTTACAATGTTAAAAGTGCTTTCCGGTAGGCGGGAATTAAATTGTCAGACATGTCAAGGCGGCGGTGAGGTTTATGTCATTTTTAAAGAAATTTTGAACACACTTTGTTGAACATTACGGATCTTTACGTGTTGCAAAAAAAAAGGGGAGATTGGGATATAGCCAGACAAACTAGACAAAAACATGTTTGCGTGCTAACTATTTTTGACACACATTGCAAAACAAAGGAGGTATTAACAGTAGAGTTGGTGGTTGAAGTCTGGATTGTTTTTAAGGAAGCTTACTCATCCCCAACTTTGAAACCACAAGATGTGTTTTGTAAAACAATAAAATGTAGTACATGTAGTATACTTCATTTATAGAGCCTATGATGAGGCCTACCTCAATGGTACAATCACGGTCAAAAGGTCTGCAGACTTTTACAAAAGTGCTCCCTTTCTCCACGGCGGATGTAAATAAGGTCAGCTATTGCTACCATATACCAGTAGACCACTTGTTGGGAAAAGAGGGCGGTTAGACTGGGTTTGTGGTGATTTTCTGCGATTTAAAAACAAAGTGTACAGCCTTTTGACCGTGATTGTATCTGGGAAATTTGAAGAGCCATAAGTAACTCACAAAAACCTATTGGTGACCAATTCTTGTTTTTTAGTACGTACAATCTGGACGAAAGAGTATGTTGCGCTTTGAGACACGATAAGACAAAAGAACAGAAATTATGGCAACGATTTCACACTATATATCTATCAAGTCCAAAAACGAGAGGCTTCGACTTGAGTTATTTGGCATGCACAATGAACAAAACACAATTAACTTGGTAAGTCGTCTAAGTTATTTGCCTTGCGTACTCTTAAAATGTATCTTGGTGATAGCAATAAGGTCATGGAAAGATAACATTTTTAATGGTTTAAATGGTTTTCTTATTTCTAGGTTATTTCAATACACTCTGAGTTTGGCGCATACTAATCCTGGAGACGCAACATACTATTTGCAATTCATGATGAGAAGTGACGCAGCAAGAGATACCGCATGGGAGTTTATCCAAAAGAACTGGGCAGAATATGATAAGAGATACAGCAAGAACACTTTCCTCTTGAAAGAACTCATCTCGTCAGTTGTCCCTCTATTCCGTACATCCTCTGAATTGCAGCAAGTTGAACAGTTTTACAATAAAAAACAACACACGTTGGGAACCGGCAAAGTAGCTTTCGATCAAGCCATATCAGAAATCAAGATGCATATTGAATTGACCAGAGTTGTACAACTGGAACTGAACAATGCTGGTAAAAACTCTTTTAGGAATCCATTTCTCCCTGACTTCACAGTAAGGTAGATCATCATACTGAATTATATTGTGTAGGAGAAAATATTTTTTTATCGGATCCCTCCCAGTAGTGGCTCAATGATAAAACAATTTTAGGTTGCAGTCTAGTTAGAGCCCAGTCCACAATTCAAATTCTCGCTTCAAAACCATCATTGGGAGTAAGCAAACTTTAACTATAAAACTATCCTCCAACCCTTAGAATATTTTGACGAAATATTCATGAGTTTTTTTAAAGTACCTTTTCAAAAACCTTAAGCCTTCAAAAGAGGTACCGCTGAAAGAGACACACACCACCCCCGGAAATGTCAACATGAAAACATACTTACGAGCTCGAAATCTTGGATATCAGCCAACAGTTGCTGCACTTGTTTGTTCATTTGACATTTGACATTTGCAACCTTCAATGACAAAAAAAAATTAAACAATTATTTAATGATCCAAAACATCAAAACAGCCTAAAAATAGACAAACACTTTTCTTAAACAACAGCCATGATTTAACCCCCCCCCCCTTGGGAAAGCTAAAGATTTTCCAAGCACTATTTAATGCTATATTTAAACTACGATATTGTTTTATATTATGGCTCTCTAGTTCAAAAGCTTAATATAATTATTGTACCCATTAAAATTCTTTCAGAAACATTGCCCTTTAAAAATGTAAATATTATTTTGTTGTTATTAGTATTATATTGTTAAATAAGTTCTATATTTTTATTGTTCTGTTTTTTATATACATTTATAATATTATTGTTACTGTTGAAATTCATTTGTAAATATTCAAGATCTATCATTTTATATAACAACGATGAAAATGAAAACACTTGTCCAAAATTTTATTATTACCAATACGCATACGCAAAATTGTCTAAGAAAATGCGGATGCCCGAAGACCCATATGCGGATTAGGAATAACGTTCGCTGACAGTCACATTTTGGCGAATGACTTCATTGGCACAAGTTAAAAATAATTGGCTTTGGCAATGTATCTTTAACCAATCGTAACGCCCATTTTGTTAAAAAACCACAAACCTCCAATAATGGGTTTATGAGATGAATACGAGTAGAAATAAACCAAACCAAACCAAACCAAGTGCTTAGAAAAGATTAAAATTAGCCAAGTTTAGAAAAAAAGGAATTTGAATAAACGTCACGAAATGACTAGTTACGTAAAAAGGAAACGGTCCTTGAGAGAAAGAAAAACCACTGCGACACATCATCATTTTACTTTAACCGATATACTTAACCATACCATTTGCATGATAGCAATATATCCAGATATGCTTGTTAGCTCATTAGATAGAGCACTCGTCTCGCAATCGAAAAATTAGATGTTTGGTTAAAAATTACTGAACGCTAAGGCTAGATGTTACACACACCTACCTCATTAAAATCTTCCTAGCTTCGTTATTAAAAAAATAAGATCCTCAAAAATTTCCTCATCTCTAACTTTGCCGACAAGCCGTTAGATTGATAATGCAATGAAGAACAACAAAAACCTCCTGAACATCTCAAAAAGAAGGTGAAGAAATACGATATACCTCTTTCTTCCTTTGCTGTTCTGCTTGTTTCATGAGATTGGTTATAGCTTCTTGTAAACGGATCACTTCTTGTGATTTCTGTTGTTCCCGTACTACAGCCTATACAAGGTGTTGAAAAGGTAAAAGATGTTTAATACTTCAGCGAGAATAAGTGCATTACTTATTAGTAATGAATCAACAGATCCTGCACTATAATGTACTTCCCAGAAAAATGGGCTTTTCCAGAAAAAATCCGTACCCCTAGGGGGGCTCGGATATCCAGGGGAGCTGGTGTTAAGAAAATCGACATCCTCAACATGAGGTAGGGATTTTATAGAAGACCAATACATTGACGAGAAGAGTGATGTCATTCTCACCGGTTCCTCCGAGCAAGTGGCAAGCTAGTTATCATATTAAAGACATTGGAAAATTTGGCAAAAAAATAGACATTTTAAGTTTAACAATTGTGTATTGAAAAAAAGAGCAGCAAATTATTGAAGGGAAAATATTTTCGCAACAAAAATTAAATAAATAAAACCCATACCTGTTCTCTTTCCAGCAACGCATTTTCGACCATTTGCACGCTATCACGAACCCTTAGGACTGCTTGGTGTTCGTTTTCTTCTAAAGCAGAACTGAAACAAAAAATGAAAGACAAAAACACTTATTAGAGGCATTATATTTATCAATTCTGAATCACAGAACTCTACAAAATCTAATTCCAGGATGGGAGCAGAAGCAATACAAAACCATAAGATTTTAGATCTTCTTTGGCCTCTTATGTCTTATGAAAAGGCACTGTAAGGGTCGGTTCTTCAGCAAATTTTGCACTGTAAAGGTCCGATTTTGAAACCCTAATTTTTGCCCGAACGTACGGTAGTTTTGATATCGATTCAAAAATCTCAACTTTTCAAAAGTTTGGAAAAGGAGACAGACTGTGCGCAAGGAAAGGGCTAATCTAGGATTACCACCAAAATATTTTGCCTATACAAGCAGGGGAAATCACTTAGAGCTTGGTGGAGGGAAATTTTATATTACATAAAAATTTTTTTTTGCGTGTAGAACAAAATTCGCCATTATAATTTGCCACCTACAAAATGAGCACAGAAGCAACCAAAATCATGGTCGACTGAAAAAAATATCTTTTCGTAAAGAATACTTGACAGTGTCAAGTAAAACTACATTTTTTACCACAAACACCTTAAAGGCCAATTATCGACACCCCTAGCCATTAAAAGAGTTTCAGTATTTGAGGATAAAGGGAATTTTAGCACAAGAGTTATCATATTGACAATTTTTTACAATGTAAAATAAAATCAAGCGATGATCGAAACTAGTAATTTCCAAGAGCATGTGATTTCAACTGAATTTAAGCAATGTGATTTTACAATTGCCAAGTTTAAAAAAAGATGACATTTAGCATTATGACGTCAATAGTAAGTAATAAATTATCACAAAAATTATTTATAGCCAAATGCATCTTGTTTCAAAGCACTCTGTACCAGAGTGTTAACTCACGTTTATTGTCTTTTATAGTATCTACGGAAATAAACGTTTGAATTTTCCGTAGATGTCGATCGGGTCTGTGCACAGACAAGTTTCAAAGCATCAAAGATTTAATTAACCGGGAGAAAGTTCGAGCTAGGCTGCTAATCTCTCGCTCAATAATCTGTTTTTTTTAAGGGATGAATCTAAAGCAAAACTTATATTATTTAAACAAACGTATTCCCAGCCCAGAGTTACTTATTCTGCCAATGGTAAAACTTATAAAAGACTAAGGTCGAGTTTTATTTAGCAGGGTCACGTGGGAAGGGAGCAATTTGGTTCAGGATTACAATAGGGATTGGAGGTGCCCCACCCCTAAAATTCAGATGCCCCGTATCATTGGTAACCGGTGGTAGCCAACCTGCATTTTCATAGATAGCGGAAACCCAGCATTAATTGCATTTAGGTAAAGAGTTAGATTTTCAAATAATTATTCTGTAGACTATACAATTATATTTTGATCAAAACTGGAGTTGTGGCCACTGTGGCCAAAAACAATTATGAACACAAGTGGCCATTTTAGAGAATTGGGGGAGACCAAAATGTGGCCCACATACAGTTGGGCCGAGAAAACGAAGTTTCAGTCCTGTAAATGGTTTAAAAACAAAAAATAATTTGGCAGAGGTTTGCAGAGCTCCTTTATGTATATCGAGATGTCCCTCTAATTCTTTAAAAGGGACACTTGTGTCCATAGTTGTTTTTGGCCGCTGTGAAAATATACCCGCAGTGAAAACATGTGGTCGTAACCAAGTCAATAGTTTCATACTTTTTCTTTTGTAACGAGGTTACTTGTTCTTCCAGTTCGTTCTTCTCGCACCTTAGCTTGCTCATCTCTTTTGAATATGACATCACTCTAAACAAGAAGATAGAAAAGGGAATGCCACTTGTAAGACAGGTCACTTGGCCGACAATTCGCCAAAAGTAACATGGCTTCAGATAAAATATTCAAGAATGAAAGTCAAGAAGAATCATTAGAATTAGGTTGTATGCTAGCTAAGTGTCTTTTCATAACTTGTTACACAAAAACATACAACTATTCCAGCAAATTTAACCGATTTGTAATGCTAATGGCAAGCTAAAATGGCTTAAAACTAGATAACAGGGATTAAAATTACCGCAAACTTTCGTGTTAACGAGGTACTTTTTTTTAGTTAAATCTGAGCAACTAAATCTGTAATATGCTGCATTGTGAAAAGAAAAAATAGACTGAATGTGCCAAACCTGCTATCAAGTTCGACAATTTCATTTTGTAACTTGCGAATAGCACCTTCAGCTGATTTTTCAGTGATTGTGTTACTGAAATTGTCTTTGTCCTAAATATCCAATAAAAAAACATTTTGAATTTTATCGTGAGATAGCATTGCCCTTATACTTGTCGAAGTTATACAACACTACAGAATTTTCAAAAAGAGACTATAAAAAAGGGAGTTGAAAATAAATTTTTGTATTATTTCTTATGACATCAGTAGTATATTTTCCTAAAATAATCTATAATCAAATAATCAAAGGGCGTAGAAGACATTTATTGCAGAAAACAGAAAAACTGTTTCAACTTTTTTTTAAATCGTACTGGATCACTATGTCATTAAAAGAATAAAATCAGAAGAAAATAGAGGGGATTTTTTTTTCCAGGCCATCTTAAAAATCGAACGGAATGAGAGAAGTTATCACTTACAAGATATCGTAATTGATCTTGCATTTTATTGTTATGAGACTGCAGCTCTCCATTCAATGTCTTACAAGTTTTTAATTCAGCTTGAATCCTCCTATAACATACAACACCTCGATTCAAATCACCAGTCACGGTCGATAAAGAAATTGGTTTAATGTGGTGCTGATCCAACAGAAAATCACAGTTCAATCGATCATTCTTTGCTTTAAAAGTGGACGAGAATGAATTCAAATCTGAATCTCCACGGACACGTTTAATTGTGCAATGTTTACAAATGTGAGGCATGTTCAACTGAAAGTTTTTTTGCAAAAAATCTGTTTTCGAAGAATTGTGTGTATTGATTTTCGTAAAAAAAGGAGTCATTAAAATTTTATAAAATTCTCATTGGGAATTATTGAGACGCATTTGATTATTCTTTAGGAATATGCATCTTTGAATAAAAGGTACTTTATTATTGATGTTTTATACAAGTAAGTCTTTAGGTTTCTAGGTTCTAGATTTAGATCTATTAATTTGAGAGAGTTGCAGAGACACAAGAGTAATAATCAAAAGCAATATTTCTAAAATAATATTATTAAAAAGTTCTTGTCAACCATACGCATCAAAGAAATGCTTGCTGAATCAGCAATATTTCTTCAGTAGTTGATAAGTTTATAAGCTTTTTCGTTCTGTTTAGTTACTTTTGTAATGTGACTTTTTCTAAATAAAATATTGACCAGATAAAAGATACAAAACAAAGTCGATTCTGAAATAAGAACAATTGATAATTGATAAGAATACCTATTTTCAGTGCAGAGAGTATCTGTTTCATTATCTTGAGCCTTCGATGAACGTATGTATTGATCAAGCTCCTGAATGAATGAATGAATGAATGAATGTATGAATGAACGAAATTATAATCAAGATTATGAAATTATTAAAAATGTAGTGACCCTTAGTGGGCAGTGGGGTTGAAAGCCTCCTAAAAAAAGACAATAGAACAATGGGAATTCCTTGAAAATTTCCCTCACCCCCCCCCCCGACAAATAAAGTCCTAGGGGGGGTGGGGGAAACTATGTGACACATTCAATGTTAAACAGTCAAGACACTTTTAGGTTGGTTTCAAATCACGTCAGATGAAAAAGTGAAAAGATAGTGCATACAGTTTTGATTTGTCTGTTTGTCTTCTGTAGTTCCTCAGCAAAGCGTCTTGCACTATTCACATCCTCCTAAAAGATAGAGCTATTGTTTACAATGAAAATAATGAATTTAGGTTGAAAGGGTAGCTGGCAATGAAAGCGATTGGGCTAAGTTTTATCGTAAATGGTACATGGATCCCAGCAGTTATTACCATCTATTATCTATCTACTATCAGCTATTATCCCTGAAAAAACGTAAATTTTGTCCCCAACTTTGAACGGAAAGTGGCTTGTTTTTCCCTGACCAGAATTTTTGAAAATAGAGATTCTGAAAAGCTGAAACCCTTCTGATTTCAAGCATTTAGAATAGAATTCCCTGACTTTTCCCTGACTTGGAAAAGCTTTTTCAAAGATTCTCCAACTTTTCCAGGTTTTGCCTGACTTTTTTAAGAACCAGAACAATTTCCAGGTTTTCTCTCATCCTGTGGCACTCATTTTGCATTGTTGCATTACTTAGCTAATAATTGTAAACAAGCCTTAAAAAGTGCAATAAAACTTTGGTGTCGTAGATGAAGAGCATGTTAATTGCTGAAACTTTTCACACAGATTCTCTCTCCCCATATAACATCTTCCCTGGCCATGGTTAAGAAAATTAGGTTTTTTATTTTTCCACGAGCATCAAAAGTTTACAGTTTTTTTAAAGTCTTAAAAAGTACAGTACCTTTAATGCGTGCTTATTTCAGGCCAAATGATTATTACGAGTTAAAATTTGGCCTGAAATTATTATTCATTTTTCGTGCTCTTAAAATTAGAAGCATGTTTGCGAACTTAATTTTATCTTTTTGTATATAAAATTCAAAATAATCCTTAAAAAAAGTACATGAAATAAGCCTTAAAATGTACAAAACAAGTTGTACTTTTGGGAAAAAAAATAGTTCATCAACAACTTGATTTTCAGTTAATTTGGTACAAGCTTTTTTTTTACAAGAATATACTTTATAAGAATATTCATAATGAAATCGACCAAAAAGTTAAGAATGCCCTAAGAAAAATGCCATCGTAAATATTTTCAAGTTCAAATTTTTAATGGTAAATTATTCCTAAATGCATCTAAAAAGACTATAAAATCTTATTAAGCTGATTCAGTTGGCTTGTTTCTTCTTCTATTTCAATTAGATGGTTTTAATATATTACTCATTTAGCATTATTCAGACTGACGCTGATAACAACTTAAGAATATATGTTAAGAATATATGTTAAGAATATCTTAGGATGATTTCGACCAAAATGTTTAAGATTATTCATCACAAAACCAAAAAACACTATTCTTATAAAAAATATGTATTTAATTGTAGCATTGAAACAAAAGTATAATAAAAATTACCTTTTTAAGGTAGTTTAGTTTTATGCTCATTTTATTTTTAACTTGCAAAAATGGAAGGAAAATTGACCGGAAATGGACTTTTTTCTCGAATTTAAAGCAAATGTGACACTGACACTGTTTGTAAGGTGGGAAGTGTCCTCGATATCATTTTAAGGCCACGATTTTAAGGCTAAATAGCAAAGCTAGAAAAGGCTCTATGGTAAAATAAATACAGGTCGGAAGGCAAAACAGAAGGTCCAATTTTTATTAAAATGTATCGATTGCGAACTTAATTTCAAATTTAGGGGGTTTTAATAGACAAATGTTCAATTTTGACTACATTTAATTGTAGTTTTTTATGATATCATTGTCAATAATGACATGAATATACGAAAAAGTTGAAATATTTTAACTTTTTTCTAATAAATAATCTATCAGCTCTGTACTAAACTCATTTTTCGGCACTTAAGAAACTTTTTATGACCACAGAGGGCATTAATGTAACATTTTGCTTGTTTACTGGTAATACGATTTTAAAGAATTGATGCGGAATTTGATAAAGAGAAGAGAAAAATAGGGGCGACATTTTTATACGAAGAAAGATACTGTTGTCCATAGAATAGAAAATCGAAACATGAATTCTTTTGTATGTCAGACAATTATCATATAAGTCACCTTTATATCAATAATTAAAAAGGTGTAATTAGTTAAAGAGGCTCTTTTTGAATAAAAGAATGAAATGTCTTGATCAAATGTCAATTCTAAATATTGACAGGGTTGACATAATCTTTTATCTTCCTTTAATTAACAAAGCTTTAACATAAAGGTGTCATGCAGTTTTAAAACTATATAATACATTATCAAACTCTAAATTAAAAATGATAGTTGTTTTGATAAAGCTAAAGACCACAAATCTTTCAGATGATTTATCTCTGAAGTGAGCCATTTATGCTGTTAACAGGATACAGGTTATAAAATGCTGTGAATTGATATTAGACAGGGGAAAATTATCAGTGTAGCAAACTAATCTTACTATTATAATTACAGTAAATTACTCCTTAAGCTTTAATGTATTTTTCTTTATTTTCAAGAGAAAAAGAAATAATTTTAAACATGTAAAAATAAAATGTTCAGTCTTGAGATATTGACATGCTACCACCAGTTCTTAAACTACAATGCTTTCAATACATGGTAAAACAGGCTATAGACATAGTCTTGCTCTCGATTCTACCTGTCGTAATATTTATTGGTATGGCCTTACTGGTGCCAATAATATTGGTTGCATTGGTTACCATGACATCATTGGCACTGCTTGTTATATTGAGTGATAACTTTGATGTCGTAGTAGAGGATGCTATCAAAGAAATGGCTTTTGCATTGCTGATCTTGTAGCATGACTTACTATAGAACATCGATTGGATCTCAAGTCACCATAATAAATTTTTTAACAATATAAGAACTTAAGTTCATTCGGCTTGGGGCCTTACACTTATTAAAAAGGTGACTTCATTTTAACAAGAACCTCAAGCTTGGACTAGCTAATTTTCTGGACATATTGGTGCTCCTTATTATGATTCCGGAGTAAAAAACAGACGTTACTGGTCGTGGTCATTCAACTCCTAAACGAACATAAAAGGACAACTATTATGCAACAATTATGAGACAAGCCACATTTACTAGTTATACATTAAATATTTTATGACGCCTAATCATGAAGTCCATGCCAAAATTTTATGGTGTTAAATTGTTACTCAAATCTCATTATTTGAAAATAGTCAGAAAAGTTTTTGAAGATATACCTTTAATCGTGACATTTCTGTGTTGACTCTGACAGCTCCTTCTTCCATTCGAGCCTGAATAAAATGTTATAAAATATTCATACGTTTAGTATGCAAAAAATATTAACATTGTCGTTTTTTGTAACTGGGTTATTTTAACCACTGAGTCGGAATCATTTTTCCTTTTGCATAGGGTCCGAAAATTTGATTGGTGGAAAAATTCTTTCCAAAAAGAGTAAAGCCTAGACAGCTACAAGAGAAGCAGGACAACAAATCAAATAACATCATAATTTCGTTGGTGGCAGAAGGATGCTTACACTTTACCTTTAATTGTAGCTTGGTGTTTTGTAATTCTCTGTTGCATTCTTCATAATTTGCAGCGATTCTTTCCTTCTCCTATTAAGGTATAAAAGATCTCAAATCATTTTTATTTTATTTTAAATATTATTTATTTTTACAGCATACTTTTGTATCAGCATATAATTATTCGATTTAACTTATTTCTAAGAAGACGCATTCCCTTAAAATTCATGAAAACAATTGAACCACACAATACAAATATGTGCAAAATGAAAAAAATAAAATTTAGAGAGGACACCCTCAATATACATAAACCCTGTGGAAATGTTTGAGGTTAGAGCCACTCACATCACTTATCCGTTTCATTTTTTGTTGTAACTGATCAATCTGCACTTGTGTTTTGCTGTTGATCCCATCTGATTGTTGCAATACTTCTAATTGGTTTTCTATAGTTGTGCGTAGTTCGCGATGCAATCTAAACATAAAATTCTCCAGGCAGTTCACAAGATGCAAGCTGATAACATGAAAGTACAAATTTAAACACTATTAGTACTTTTAAAGCGAGCTATACCAATAAAAACTGATTGTTTATATTAGTTTTAAATGTCAAAATAATTTTGTGGGTATTTTTTGTTAGTGTTTCAAGCTACTGTATAATGTTAATGTCGGAACTCTTAATGGATTTCATCTTAAAAGCATACTTCCAACTGAATGTTAAGTTCAGTCAAAATTGAAGCAATCTTTTTGGGAAAATGTCTCCCTTGTGTATCGAACCACACACCGGACATAATGCTGTAGACCTCTTAACCCCGCTCAATACTTTTTAATTCAAACGTATTTTGCTCATATAGGACAGGATTGGTTACGAAAGTGAAGACGCATGATTCGTACCGAATCCATGCGGAAACTTTTCGGAAATGTTGAATTTGTGTAATCACAGGCCCGTTTCATTCTCGTTTTATCTTACAATTGTCCGCAATATATACCGCACCCGATTTCTTAAATTAATCCCAGTCAAACATGTAGCCATAAAAACTTAAAACAACAGTGGTTTTTTCAAATGCAACGGTTAAATTTTAGCGATAACATTTTCTTTAACAGAATTGTTTTTTTGTTTTCAAACATTGTTCATTGTTGTAGCTCAAGTTTATTATTTTATAAAACAGTGAAATACAAAGGAAGACACTTTACTTACACCGCAAAAATCTTGTTTCTTGTTCTACCATTTTTACACGGGATTTTTATCCAATCACAACGCTGTACAGCCATAGCCGTTTTTTTACGCAGTGTGCGGTTGGTGTGTTTTTCGCCCGAGCGGGATTTTTTTCAGTTTTAAAAGCAAGGTGGCCTGTTCATAAATTAGGAGCAACTAGAGTGTGTGAGTACACGAGGACAAAAGTCGTTTTTCGTAACATACATACGTAACAAGTTTACTGTTGAAAGCACAGATTGTGCTATATATGCAACTTACTTTCAATTGCTCAGTTAATAGAAATGTTAGCATAAAATGATCAAAATGAAAAACTGTTTTGAGCAAGTCAAAACTAGTTGAAAGCACACATTGTGCGATATCTGCAACTTACTTTCAATTGTTTAGTTAATAGAAATGTTAGCATAAAATGATCAAAATGAAAAACTCTTTTGAGCAAGTCAAAACTAGTTGAAAGCACACATTGTGCTATATCTGCAACTTATTTTCAATTGCTCAGTTAATAGAAATGTTAGCAAAAAAAATCAAAGTGAAAACACCTTTTCGAGCAAGTCAAACAAGTTGAAAGCACACATTCTGCTATATATCAGTTCAGTTATTAGAAATATTAAAATAAAATTATCAAAATGAAAAACTCTTTTGAGAATTCTGAAATAAAATCTGAAATAAAATCTGAAATAAAATAACCCCGTTTTTCATGTTCTATGTACGATCACCATAACTTAAATTTTACTATTTTACTAAAATATTACTTACCTGTTATTCTCTTCTACTATTGTTCTGGATTTTTCTTGAAGGTTTTCAAATTCCTCCTAAAAATTACAGAATGTATATATTGGATAAATTCAGGATAAATTTGTTCTCTGACACGTAATCTTATCTTTTTTATTAGAAGATCAAAATTTTGATTGAGGCTCTTAACTTTGTTCCACATTATCTCAAATTTCATATGCCTTAAATGCTCCCTTGGTCTAAAAGCTTTCATCAGAAAATTCCCATGCTCAAATTGTTCTTCATAGTTATTGGAAAATATTTTCCCCAAATCCAAGGTTCAATGTTCTAATAAAATGATGTTGTAATAAAAAAAACGTATAACACAGTATAAATCTTTTAGTTACAGTGGGAATGAAAATAGATAAAAATATCTAAAATCCAGTGAGGGATATCAAAAGGACAATTTCCACTGGAGATCTCAGTATAAAGATAGGATGCGTTTTTTGAAAAATGTCTATATCTTTGAAACCAGAAATGGTATTTTCGTGTAACTTTCAGGGAAGATTCAAAATAGGTTTAATATCAAGCATTCACATTTGTAGGTCCTTAACACAAAAACTGAAGTCAACCTCAAAATTTTAATTTTATGAACGTTTTTTTTTTTGGACCACCCGATTTTGTTTTTTGTTTAAAATAATTGATAGTGATGAAACATTATTTTAGATTCAAGAACTGCATTATATAATTATAATAAGAGATAATTCTTGAGAGCTTGTTACTTTTGCTCGATTTATTAATCTATAAAATCTGCAGCATATAAAAAGGGCTACAACATGTTAAGAAAGTAATACTTACTTTGTAAGATCTGACTTGTTCCTTGAGAGATTTGAGATTGTTGTCATATTCCACAAGTAACGGAGATAACATACTATAAATAAAATTAATAGATAAAAAATCTATCAAAATTTTAAATCTGACATTTGGTATTGGTCATTGAATATGTTTTTTTAACTTGCCAAAAAAAAGTGCATGTTTATGATAATTATTATAATGGTGTTAAAATGCTATACGTTAAACCAAAAAAGGATTATTTTTTAACTTTTTGAAATAAAAAAATAAAATTAGCTTCATGAGTGTAAATTGGGAACAAATAAAAATAAGATTGTTGATTTTTTCTAATTTGAACAACATTTTAATTGTTGAATCACTTTACCTTGGATCAGTCATCCAGGGAGCCAATGGTGCATCCTGAAATCCAAGATCATAATAGCAATAATAATTTTGGTGTTGTTCATTATACAAAAGAAATTAGACATTTTTCTTCTTCCCAAAAGTTGGCTTTAAAAGGAAATTGAAAATGATTCTCATTATTTTGCTCTCTTACTGTAGAGTACATACCTCTATTGTTCGCTCTTCTATAGGTAGATATCGTCTTTGATATTCTCTAACAACAGCTGTTAACCTACGAACTATAAGAAAATTGTCAAAAGATTTTGGCCAAGGCCATCTAGGTAAAGGTAAAAAATACATTACAATGGTTCCTAGTGATGGCCTTGGAACAAAAAGAAAAAAATAAGGCAGAGATTTTATAGCAGCTGTTCGACTGAATTGTTTTCTCTAACCATTAAGAATAACTCAGAGTTTCATGTGAGTTAAACCTTGTGTGTACATTAAAAATAATATTGTCCCTTTTTTCAAAATGATTAACTTTATCAGAGTTTTCAGACTTTTTTTGACTAGTAGATACCTTGACAAAGATTAATTTATTTTGAGTCATAAAGAATTCAAAAGAAATCGAAATTCTCCATCCCCCTAAAACTCAGAGTTTAACAAATATTACACTAGGGATGAGAAAAGAAAGTTCTAGACCAACCTTGATCTTGTAAGAATTGATATTCCAACCTATCATCATAGCTACGTTGTTCTTGAGAATAATTCATTATTGTGTAATTTTTTAGGTAAATTTTTCTAGAGCATGATAAAACCTGTGAAAATAAAATTTAAAATTACTTAAAAATAACTATATTTAAATGTCTATTCAGTATATGTGAGGGTCCACAGGAAAACAACTTTCGTTTTCTACCAAGTGGTTCAAAAAAACATGTCCATATTTTGATTGCCAACTTCTTAGCAACAACTGGCTTCAGTGTGCTTATTTTTTCTGTACTGATTATTTGACTTATTATTCAAAAGTTTGAATTTCTTTACGTTTGCACAATAATTCTCTAGTTTATGGGTTTTAAAAAATTTCATGTAATATTTGAGTTGTATTTCACTGTAGTTCCTTTCGATCTCATTCCAGAGAAAGAATAGCGCTGTAAAGTCTTCATTTAAAAAATGTCACTGTATTGGAAGTTATGCCGTTTGTCGGGACAAGTCAGTCACCGGTTTATCTTTTCATGACTCGCTTCAACAATTTAATTTGATGTCAAAAACCTTTATGAAATCAAGTGAATGCCCCCTGCATCTCCCGACTGCAACACCCTTGACCAGGTCAAATGGCTGCTAGATCAAAATGTAGTTTTGAACCCCCTGAAATCTCAGGATGGTAACGCTCAATGGTTTAGCAAGTACTCACAGAAAAAAAATCAAGACACTGCGTTTCTGATTACGCAATTAAAAAAATGCGTCTTTTTATAGAAGTTCATCTGACTGAAAGTGTTATAAATCATGTACGGCAAAAATACTCCTAACTGGTTGATATGGTATGTAAACAATCCTGAACAACTGCCGTCATCTTCAGAGATTTCCAGGTGCTCAGAGGGGAGACAGAAACTTGTTTTTTTGGCAGTTTCACGTGCAAAAAAAGTTATTTCAAGTTATGACTTTTATCTTTAGAAAAACACCCACGGCACAAACTTAACCCCGGGTCATCATGGGGTGACTCCATCCACTCTTCTAGTGTTCCCGCAGCATTGATCTTTTTTAAATGATTTTCCATTTACGGGGTTTACAAAGGTTTACAAAAATATGGAAACCCCCTCATTTTGTGGACATGGATTGAGTAAAACGGTGGATGTCTTGCTGGTGAGTTGTGGCTAAATCCTTTATTTTTCTCTATATATTACTATCACTTCCAGTTAGGAATATGAAGGCAAGCGATTGCTAAGAAACCTCCTAGCAATTGCAACCCTGCTCGCAAGTGATTCACTCGAGTATTTACTGTTTACCCCCTTATGTACTCCTGAGTGTTATTATTTGCTGTTCCATAAATAACTATCAAATTCGAGTTTATGAAGGGGTCTGGTGGCCTAGCAGATAGGGCGCTGGATTCAGAATTATTGAATAATGAATTTAGTGGTTCGAATCCCCTTCTGGGCCTTGAGGAGGCGTGGAATTCCCGAGTTAGGAAAACCGAGTTAGAAAACCGAGTTAGCAAAAAGCCGAGTTATGACGTCATC